>APFE031702914.1:4444-17172 GCA_000404065.3 Pinus taeda
TCCCCTCTACGGGGTCTGGGGCAGCGCCTCAACAAAAAAAAATTGGACCCTATATTAGGTTGGGAAAACCTACCTATGGTTTTCGGTCCATGGTTTTGGACGTGATGGTTTTCGGTCCATGGTATTGGATGCTTCGGCATGTATAAATATGTATTGTAACATTGAAAGGAATAATAATGAAAAATCAAGTTGGCAGTCCCAGTTTTGGGATCCAAGGGAAAATCTCTGTGCATATGTGTTTTATGTGTTATGCTCTCGCATTGTTTATTTTCTTTGTTTTAGAATTCGTATGCAGGTAATTTCTGCATAGGGTTAAAACCTACACAGGAGATGTTTTTTGTTGTAGTTTCACCCATTAACAACATAGAAAATGTCAAGTATCATTTGATGCAGTGCACTGAACGAAAGATGAAGTTATTGGAAGACTATGATGATAACATTTCTATATATGAAAGAGGGTCTATTATATGGAAAGATTATTTTTCCAAGAAACTCATCAAACTGAGAGTAATGTTTACTTTCAAGACTATCAATTTGATGTCATAAGTTGTTAATATAGTCACTTGGTGTGTGTAGCATGCATAAAGTTGATAGAAGTTCAATAAAAAAAACAATCGAAAGTTAAAAAATGGAGAATGTCAAAATCTGACCATGAACGGATCATTGAGGATGGAATTCCATTATAATTTTTTTAATTGAACTACCCAACAATTTCTTCTCCTTGGATTCATATCTGAGAACTTAGAGTCCAAGTACATTGTTAGCCTTTCTTTTTGTGCACTCTCAAGTTGTACATTCTTAATAAAGTGATGATGTGAAAGCGATACACATATGTATACTGCCTGTTATGTAGGGGTATTGAGGATTTGATGCTACTAATATTATGTTTGCATGCATGACAATCAATTTATATTTACATAGATTTTCTAGTCTTAAACAATTTCATACATGAATGCAAAATGTATTATCCTTTCTACACATTAATGCAATTTAATATACATACGATATTTTATAATGCAATTTTAAGTTATGATTGTTTTAAACATCTATATCAAATTATAAGATGCATTCAAAAGAAAAATATAGGTCATGTTTTGTAATTTGCAATTTTACTAGATTCATTTTAAATAAATTGACAAAACAACTTTAAACAAAATCTAAGAATAATCTACTTACATTATAGGAATGATTGAATGCAAAATGTACCAACTAAATGAAAATTTACTTTCATTGCTACATATTCATGAACTTAAATTATATGTAAAACCTTTAAAAGAACCAAACCATGCATGCATCATGCAAATTGTGGGCCATGTTTTATAATGCAATTTTATCTAACTTATGTTTGTGCATTCAAACAAATTTATATTAAAAGTTAACTATAAACTGACATCCATAGAAGCCTTTCTATAGATGAATTTAAAATGTACATACGATATTTTATAATGCAATTTTAAGTTATCATTGTTTTAGACATCTACACCGAATTATAAGATTCATTCAAATGCAAAATGTAGATCATGTTTTGTAATTTGCAATTTTACCAGATTCATTTTAAAAAAATTGACAAAACAAATTTAAACAAAACCTAAGAATCATCTACTAACAATATAGGAATGAATGAATGCAAAATGTACCAACTAACTCCAAATTTAGTTTCATTGCTACAAATTCATGAATTTAAATAGGTAAAACCTTTAAAAGCATCAAACCATGCATGCATCATGCAAATTGTGGGCCATGTTTTATAATTCAATTTTATCTAACTTATGTTTGTTCATTCAAACAACTTTATATTAAAAGTTAACTACCAACTTGTTGAGAGAAAAAGTCCCCTAGGGTTTTGGGTCAATACCCTAGCAGAGCGGGGGTTATCTACAGTAAAAAACAAGCATTCCACACAGCCATGATACTTAAATAAGAAAACTACGCGAAGAGAGGTGCACCTGTGGGTCCTTCGTTCGGGTAGATCTAGCCAGGGTCCAAACCCTCTTGTAGTTCCTTTCAATCCTTAAACCTACAAAACAATCAATTCAAAGGAGCATAGCAGTATATGGACCAAGTATCATATAGAAATCAACTTCGTAATATATTGAAAGGCAGCTAGTTATACAATTGAAACAACTATTCATATGTAAACCATAACAACAACATCATATGCATGAATAAGACTAATTTCAGGAACAAGACAAATGTTTCTTTATTGTAGATAAACAAAACAAAGCAAGGAATGACATCACCTATATCTTCTTCTCATCGGCTCCAACCAGAACCGTCCTCTAGATCTGTCCAATCCCAAGTCTTCAAAAGGCTCCTTCCATGACTCATATAAAGATATCTCAACTAGCGAAATAACATCAAAGCTCAAGGAAACAAGGGTTTCCTATAATGGGGGGAGTGCTGGAAGCACAAGGATCTTTAGACCTGATTAGGGATAATCTCAGCAGAATGATTTTTCTCTCTATTCTCTCCTCCCTTAGGCCTTCCCATTGAAGCCTTTTTATACTTCTCCCAAAGTAGTTTTTTAGTTGGAAATTTGTTGGGAACAATTGGGCCACAAGCACTAATAGGTAATCAACAAGTAAAACCTGTGATCTCCGCCCAAAATTAAGGAGATTTAATTTTTTTAAGTGTTTTAAGACATATACGCGGGTTGGGTATACACAGACTGGCATACACACACGTTTAGCTCAGGGAAATGTCGCGTATAGGGAGTAAAACATTATTTTTTAAGTATTTGGACCAGGTCTATAATGAGGGGTTGCCCTAGGCCATAAATGCAGCATCACAAAAATCAAGAGTGAGATTTGGAGCTATAACAGATGCCCCCTAATATATGATGTCAGAAAGGGTACATGATGGCCGAAATGCATTAAGTACATGGAAAGGAAACCTACCAAAAACTGAGAAGGACTTCACCAAAATTCAACCTTCCAAGCCACAAAAGGAGATTAGAAAGAAACATTGTATGAGGTGGACATACCCATGCTCAGAGAAAGTAAAGCATGTCCACGTATCAAGTACAAGCAGATCCACTAAGTATACAAGTATAGAAGACTGGAAAATACATAAAGGGTCATTTGATCACGATCGAACAAGTACATGTCTGAATATCACATATAATAATGTCAATGATGTTGAAGGATGATCACTGATATCAAAGACTGATCCCAAAATTACCAAATGAACATGATGGAATAAGATGGTACTACATTGAAAACTTAGGTGCCAGCATATAGAATGTCACTATGAATGACTGTAACATATAAGGTGGAGTGGTATCAACTAGCAGCAATAGGAGCAACTGTCAAGTCAACCAATGAATGTTGATGCAACCCAAGGTCTTCACTGACCGCCTTGGTACATTTATACACCATGGGAATAAATGATCTGAAGTCAACCATGTGAGAAATCGTTTGATTACCAGTCATTGATGTATACTATTAACGAACACGAGACTACTCACTGATAATGATAATGAGAGTCAAGGTACCCAGTACAATCTAATAAGTCTGAATAGATGAGTTGGAGTCTAACACCTGTAAGAATCTATCAATCAAGAGAGAATGATGGTTTCCCACTGTCGATAGCAAAGGATCTGCCACTAATGACTACAAACCCCAAGGTACTACCAAATGGACTCTAGACCTTTGCCCCCAGAGCAATGAGTCATAGTCAATAGGGAAAGATCCACTAGAAGGAAGGCATTAAGGCATCCTTCATCAATCTAGCACGAGTGTAACCCATAGGCCAATAATGTGGAAGGAATCAGACAAAAGAGATGTAGTAACCCGACCAAAGCACGTTTCTGGCGTACACAAGATGTGGCTAGCGCATGAAAGAAACCCTCTAAACCAACCAATAATGAAAGCTGACACAGAGGCGAGGTATCCACCAATAGGGTAAAATGGAAACCAAGGTACTGCACGAATCCTAATGTGTGATAGTGTAAGCTGATGTTGAACACAAGGGAAACCACTCAGTCAAATACCTGTGATACTGATCGATGCTGAGCACAAGGTGACCTATCAATAATGAAAATAGGGTTAGGTTGCGGCTCTAGGCCTATCCTCAGAGCAATATGTCGTCGTCGATAAGGACAAGCCCGCCAACAAGAAGTCAATGGAGACCTTGTCAAACCGACACAAGTAAAGGACCAATATAACTGATGTAATGATAGACAAGACACTGACAACCAGGGATGGTCGGATAAAAAATGAGTCAAGAGACACCGCAGAGAGACCGACTCAGGCTAACTTCCCTTGAACAAAAGCATGACTCAATGATGACTATGTGGCAGCATATAATGACGCTGTATAAGTTCGTCATGCAGGAGGCACGAACGAACTCTCCATATGATTGGAAGAGATAACCAACCGGAAAATGATATCTGCCATGACGGGTCTGCAGTCAGGGAACTGACTCAAAACTGTCAAAAAAGTGTCCCAAATGTCCTGAAAATCAAACCATTCTCAACATTCCAAGCTCCCAAGTTAAAAGTTACATGAGACAAAACAAAATCAAGTTTTGAAAAAATTTTACATTTTCAAAGCTTATAAAATAGTTTTTTGACTCAACATTATTACCGTTTGAGTTGAGAGCACAAGGAGTAGAGAAAAAGAAGCAAGCTTTTCCATTTGCCGAATTCAACCGTTCAAATCTTCCTAAAATCACCAGGTAACCCTTAAAATTATCTTGCATTCATTTCTGATTGGTTTTAAAAATTTTAATTCAAGTTTCACTGTTGAATTTATGTCAAAAAAATTTCCGCAGCGTATATGAGGGTTAGCTATATGCAACTTGCATACACGTAGGCCCTAGACGCGACTGTGTATGAAACAGACACGAGTATATGTCGTTAAAACTTCAAAACAAAAAACTAATGGTCCAAACTTGTTTTTTCTTCAGGATGCCAGTCACTTGGACAGAAAGAGAGCATCCCACAGTGGATGATGAGGTTATGAACGATCCACAGGCCTTGTATGCCTTAAGAGGATGCAGTTTTCTAAAGTTCTTCAAAATGCCAAATATGAAGGCAAACACTCGCTTGCTCAAAATGCCCATTCACTACTGGAGCATTGAGGATGACTCATTCATGATTGATCAAATGTCACTAAAGATAGAGATTGAAGATATCTATTTCATCACAAGTCTTTCTCGGAGGGGAGAGATAGTACATTCCACGGGCCTATCATGAGGTAGCCTCTCTATCGAGGACTATGTGCATATATATTGCCCAGGTCATCCATAAAAGATTGGAAGCCAAATTCCAATCAAGCACGTGGAAAGTTTATCATTGAGGGTCATCCTATTCACTATAGCTAGAGTGAATGGATCAGCTTCCTTACACCAGGCTTCATGGCTTGCCATGAGATTGGCGGTAGACTGTCTCACCACAGTATTTGATTGGTGTACTTCTCTTCTCACCAACTTGAAGAGCCAGCTAACATCTATCAAAAAGGGCCAGACAAAAAACTTTGGGTATGGAACAATTTTGTGTTATTTCTTTTTTGATAAGGTCCCAACACTCCGTCTTAGAGTATCAGTTTCGATCAGTAGCCCACAAGATCCACGGATGGGCAAGTGGGTTGATCTAATAAAACGACTATGAGGTGGGGACATACCACGTATTGCTTTTGACGATGACTTCTTCTCCTGGTGGGAGAAAAAATCATCGCAGTGGATTACTACCCCTATGCCGACTTCGACTTTCGAGGAGATCCTGATCTAGCTTTACCACCAGTTGCGGCATGGGGCAATATAGGTAACAAATGTTTTTTATTTTATGATTTTTATGATTTTTCAAATATGAAAATGAACTTGAAAAATATTTTTGATAGGATTCAAATGACTAATATGATGATCATGTTCCAAATATTGGGCCAGTACAACCAGATGGATTCCCACGGCATGGATGTTGCGGCTGAGGTGTCGAAGAGGCCGCTGCCGATACAAAGTAACTCCTACACACAGTTCAGTGACACTTGGTGAGATTAACTCACCGAGTACCGATGGAGCCTATAGAGGATATCCCTATAAACATGCAACATCACGTGGTTGGCATGCCACGGGACTGGGTTCGAACTCTTAGGCATGTGGCCAAAGCAATAGTCACATACTTAGCCGCTCATCCTGAGCCGGGGCATTAGATGTACTAGACATGATTATGGGCATTTGAGTCCCAATTTTTGTATATTATTTTGGACATATTTATGTACACTCGAGATGTTTATATATATATATATACCTTTTTGACTTTTTGATGCTTGATTATATTGTGATGAATGAATGATGTGCCAGTGTAAAGCTTGATTAGCGATAGAATCTGCTAACCAATTATGAGATCTTGGAATGTGCAAATAACTAATGTAATTAAATGATCTTTGCAACAAAATCACCCTTAAATACTGGTGATATAAACATGGATCCCTTACCTGATAAATGTTATTCAATTGTGACACTATCAGTTGTGAATCAAGATAGACTACCAATGAATTGATTCCATAATAAATAGCTTTGGATAGTAAATTAATGATGGTAGTATACTCAGCCATATTATTTGATGTGGGACCAATGCATACTCCCTTTGACACCATCAACTAACTAGTTGGATAGTAGATCACCCAAGCTGTAGAAGCAAGGTTCCGAGTGTGCCGACTAGTACCATCGGCGAATCCATAATAGACCAAGTCATCCATCAACGCCTACCACAGTAGACCAAAAAGTGTTGATATCAAAAAACTCCTGAAGAGATATGTACAAAAATACAAAATGTACAAAGAAGTCGTTGCCTAGCTACTACTTAAGCAAAGTACTTCTTAAGGTAGAGCCCATTTTGGGAATCTGCCAACTTGTTTCCTTCAAAATTGACTAACTCATATGCCCCTTTTTCTAAAACTCATTTAATTATAAAGGGACCGTACCACATAGGCTTGAACTTGCCTACTCCCAAGGAATCCTTATCTTGGTCATAGGCCAAGACAAGGTCGCCTTCAGAAAAGACTCGAGGACGGACAGCTTTATCGTATTGAGTTTTAACCCTTTTCTTATGAGCCTCATTGATTGTGGTGGCATCTTGAGACTGCTCATCGAGATGTTCCAAATGAAGGAGGTGCTCTTCGAGACGAGAGGTCTCTAGAAGGAGCTCAACAACTAACTTAAGAGATGGAATTTTACATTCAACAGGGAAGATAGATTCCAGTCCATAAACTAACTGAAAAGGTGTAAAACCTGTGGCAATCTTTACCGAGGTTCGATATACCCAAAGAGCCGAATACAACATAAGATGACAATTGGATTGATTTTTGTCGATCATCCTTTGCAGGATGTCTTAAGGGTTTTTTTCACAGCCTCAACCTGTCCATTGGCCTGAGGGTAATATGGAGATGAGTACTCTTGTCGGAAACCCAATTTAAGATCCAATTCAGACATTGGTTGGTTCTGGAAATGACTGCCATGGTCAGTGACAATCTCTCTTGGGATACCAAACCTTGGGATAATTTGATTGAAAAGGAACAATGTCGCTATTTCACTATCGTTTTTATAAGTGGCTATGGCCTTAGCCCAGTTTTTGAAGTAGTCTATGGACACGATAATGTACAGTATAAACTTGACAGGGGTGACAGCATTTGACTACTTCAACACAATCTTTGAAGAGAAAAGGCCAAAAATAGTTGGCACGCAAGATACGCTAGGCTTTAGAAAGCCCTGAAATATGACCACCACAAGCTCCACTGTGGCAATCATTGAGCACTGACTTTGCTTCCTCTAAGGTTAAACAATGCCTAAAGATTGATTCAACCCCTTGGCCATATAATGTATCACCAATGATAACATAGTTCTTAGCCAGGTGACGTAATTTTTTACGTTCATCCTTAGAGAAAGTAGAGAGAAACTTTGAAGTCTGGAGATAAACAATGATATCTCCATACCAGGGGTCAATTGAAGAGATGAGGAATAGATGTTCATTGGGAAAGCTTTCCTCATAAATAGTATCCTCTCCACAAGGCAGCTCGGAAATTAACTCCACAAAAACCATAGATTTCTTAGATTTGGCGGATAAGAACTCGAGATCGAATGCTTGTAAAATGATGATCCATTGATTATATTTGCACCCAATCACTCACCTACTGAGGACAAATTGGAACGAATTGAGTGCCGCTAAGACAAAAGTTTTGCGTAGCAAGATATAATGGCGGAGCCGCTAGACAGCATAGATAGCTGCCAAAGCCAACTTCTCAATAGGAGAATAGTGAAGTTCAGGGCCTACCAAGCCACGACTCAAGTAATAAATCACATGCTCCATGAGAGCATTGTCTTCTTGAACAAGAACCATACCTATGGTTGATTCTGCAGCCGCGAGATATAAAAGGAAATCCCTACCATAATCTGGTGGACTCAAAAGCAGGCCAGAGACTAATGCCTTTTTCAAGGCATCAAACGATCGCTATGCAAAGTCATCCCATATGAATGGAACCCCTTTCCAAAGAAAACACATAAACCCTTTAGTGATCGCAACATAATTCGCTATAAACCTTCTTAAGAAATTAGCCTTCCCCTGAAGACTTTGAAGTTGTCGAATTGAGTACGGGAGAGGCAACTGAATTATTGCCTCTACCTTGAAGGGATCAACTTGAATCCCTTCAGTTGACACATTGAACCCTAATAACTGACAATATGTAACCACGAAAATGCACTTACTGGGATTCAATCGGATCTTGTAAAATCAACATTGTTCAAAAACCAATCAAAGGTGACTAGGATGATCAATTCTCTTTCAAGAACAAGCAACTAAATTGTCCAAGTGTGCTTCGATGATATGTTTGATGTCGTGGAAAGCGTATGACATGGCCCATTGGAAGGTAGCTCCAGTATTTTTAAGACCAAAAGGCATCTTTCTATATGAAAAGGTACCCTAGGGACATATAAAAGCTATCTTATGCTGATCTTTGGGATGGATAGAGATCTAATTATAACCAGAAAAACCATCCATGAAGGAGAAAATTTCATTACCCACACATTTATCAATAATCTGATCAATAAATGGCGTGGGGTAATTGTCTTTGGGACAATCTTTGTTTAGGTCTCTAAATTCAATGCATACTTGGATTGCTCCTTGCTTTTTATCTACAGGGACTGGATTAGAAACCCAATCCATAAGAGGAATAGGGTATATAAAACCCACCTTGAGCAGCTTCTCTACTTCAGCTTTAATAGCTACTGCTTTCTTAGGATTAACCGGCCGAAGCTTCTGACGAATCAGCTTAGCGTTTTCATACGCCTTGATCTCATGTTAAACTATGGATGGATCAATGCCAGACATTTCTTCATAAGACCAAGCGAATACATCTCGAAACTCCTTAAAAAGGTCGGTGTAAATTTGAATTTCTTCAGGGGAACATCCGGCTCTGATGAAGAGATTCTCAATCACGTTAGGGTTCCTAGAGATGTTTATAGATATCGTTTTTGAAATCACCAACATATTATCTTCGGCACAAAAGAGTGTTTGAGCCAAAGGATTTCATACCGTACAAACATCACTAGTAAACAACTCAGAGAACCTAGATTCTACTTCTTGCAATGGAGGAAGAAAATATGAATGATGGTGTAAGTCTTCCCAAGGTCGATCTACACCCATCATTACTTCTAGGATTTCTTCCTCAGATGGTAACACCATATCTAAGCAGTCCATAGGAGAGGTAGAATCAAGGGTCCAAGCTGGGGCCACATCACCATCGAACTCCTCCTTAGAGAAAGGAATAGAATGGTTGTTTGTAGAGTTGACGATAAACTGATATCTAAGCTCTGCTGCAGACATAGGAAATTCCATTCCACCAACTTGTCCTTCATCTAATGTGATCGTAGGTGAAGGAAAGGTCCAAGGGTCTGAAAAATAATGAGTTCGAAATAGCTCTTCCTATAAAGACTCCTTGGATGATGAAACAACATTGATTCTAGCAATAGGAGAGCGAAAATCAAATGTACCCATAAATGAAGGATACATCCCAACTCCCATATTCTCAGTAGGCGGACGAGGGTTATCCACTAAGGGAAAAGCAGAATCCAAATTTTCTCGAGGATCAACTGGAGAATAATCCAATTGATCAACCTTAACAATTTTCCCCTCATGAGGAAAGAAAATGACATGAAACAGAGTCGAAACAACAGCATCCATTTCATATACCCAATTCCTTCCTAAGAGGAGATTGTAATCTAGGTTAGTATCAATGACTTCTACTTCAATATTAACGACCTTTCCCCCAACACATATGGAAAAGGTCGGGATAATCCCATGCAGCTTATAAGAATGCCCGTCAAATGTTGTCAGGAGGGTAAGTGAAGGAACAACTGAAGGCAATCCAATGGCCTTCCAACATGACATCGACATGACGCACATGGAAACTCCTTCATCGATAACGATTCGAAAAATGTTAATTTTCTGATAGGTAGACTTTATTTGAAAAGCCATATGATGAGGGAGTCTTTTTTTGACATTAAGTATGTCGAAAGTGAGCACTAAAGAATTATTTGGATCAACTACCCCTATCGTCGAAAGAAAAGCAATTCGTTGAGTTGGACACAACTGGAGAACCTCTAAAGTAGACATAGTGCATGGACTCTGAGCTAGATCCTCAACAATGGAGTAATTCTAGGTAGCCCTTGCATTAGGATTGATAGTCGCGCGTTTAGCGGAACCTTTTGGTATCCGAGGTATAGTCTTGACAGAGGGTCACTCAATATGAAGGTCAGTAGTTCCGGGAGAAGATTTTTCCTTGGATGTTTCATTTTCACCGTAATCATGTGACCAAGTGGCCACATGGATGTTAGAACCGATCATGAAAACATTTGATGATTTATCCCCTTCATAGTTGCCCCCTGCAGAGGTACCAAGATTTGAATTCACGTCAGCAAGCATCTGCTGCCCTTGGGGAAAAGGGTTGGTTAACACAACTTAAGAGCTAGAAGTCCCTTGTTGCCCTAACAAGTGCTAAGCATCTTGAATTTTTGGGTAGAGATGAGTTAAATGGTCTGCACTGCATAGCTTGCATGGAAACTTAACTTTCTTTCTAGACTCATTTCCACCCCCACCAGCATTATTGCCAGGTTTATTTGCATCAACCTTCCCATATTGACTCTTTTTCTTGCCTCGTCCTTTCTTCTTCCCATTGGAATTTTGATTTCATTTGGGATTGGAATATTGGATGGCATTAATGGAAGAGGTTTGAGAAGGCGAAGGGTTAGACAATGTGACCTGATTGGTAGGAGCAGTTTGTAAAGACGGCTGTTGCAATTGGCTCAGTAAGTTCTCCACATTGGTGTCTATGGATCCAACGATACCATCCGCATGGGGATCTGGATTCGACTTGGATATATCAACCTTAGTCCCAGGAGCATCGGGCAATATTTCCTATAGAATCCCAGACTGAGAGTAAATCAATTCTAACTGTTGGGCCTTAAAAATAGCTCGCTCTTCAGAATAAACTCTGGACAGAGAGACATCCTTAGAAATCTCAAGTTGTAAGGATTTCAAAAACCATTTGAGACAGTATTCAGGAGGAATTTTGGCTTTAATGATCCTCTTTCTTCATCTCCATTCCTGAATATGATCAAAACTGTGAGTTGTCATATCCTGACAAAAATTGGCCAGAAGTTCAGTTCTGGCATCATAACGGATGGGCAACTTGAAATGATTTAGGAGAATGTTAGACAAATTGGTAAATAATGTAAATTTGCCCCATGGCAAATCTATATACCACTTAGCCACATTTCAAGGTAAGGTGCATTGAAAAAGTCTCAACCTAATCGAGTCATCGATGAGGGAGTTTGATGAGCACCACAAATGGAATGTGGTTACATGGTCACCTGGGTCTTCACCGCCCTTCCCCTCAAACTTTGGAATATCTGATGGGGGTTTGGTTGGGACCAGAGGCTAGGCCAAATTTTATTTGATAGCATCATTTTTCAATTTCGTGAGATCTGGAAAATTTAGCCTTGCCAGAAAAGGAAGCCTAGGAGGACCTTAGGGATTCCACCCAGACTGGGCAGAGTTCCCAAAGTTCTGAAAAGATTGGCCTAGATTTTGGAAGGCACCAGGCTGCTCGAAGTAACCAGTAGAACTAGCTGAACCAAAAGGCAAACCTTATGATCCAGCAAAACTCGGAGTTTAACCATCTCTGGCCGAAAAACCTCCATAACCAGTGAAGCTCCCTCCTAAAGAATTATAGGGAGTAGATAATCCATGATAAGGATTCCAAGAAGAAGCTAGGGGAGGAATACTTTGAAACAAATTAACTGTGGAGTATGGTGTATTCCCTTGTTGGCCGAAAAACAGATTCCCAGTTCCTATGCCATTAACCGCAGGGTTAGTCCAACCTTAAAAGGGATTTTTGCCTTGACCTGTAGAAGAAAAATGCATAGATCCTATCATCGGGTTGGAATGTGGTATATGACTACTTCCAAAAGGAAGACCCTGAAATGAAGCCAACCCACCCATCATGGATGTGGAGGCAGTAAATGGAATTGATGAAATACCCTGTGAATGGGTGCCAAATGGGAAAAATCTAGAACTAGATGCATTGGCTTGGGAATTTCCACACGTAGAAGGAATGGAGGTAGACCCAACTAAGGATGTGCTAGCAAAAGACCCAAACAAAGATGCAGAGGGGATGGAAATAGTGTAACATCCCTCCCTTAATACTAAATAAGAACTAATAAAAATAATACAAAAA
>APFE031702914.1:19524-38744 GCA_000404065.3 Pinus taeda
TAAATAAATAAAATGATAAGTAATAAAAATAAAAATAGTAATAAGCAAAATAACAAATAATAATAAAAATAAAAAATAGTAATAACCATAATAAAAGAAGGAAAGAAAACCAAGAAAGCTAAAAGAAAATCAAAGGAAAGTAAAGAAAAAGCAGCATGCAGACACATGGAGGGTGTGCATGTGGTTTCCCTTCTCATGTTTTGTTCTATTTAATGAACGATGAGGAAGATGGGAGGGGTTCCATCATTCCGAGGTTCGATCTTTCATTCTCTTGGGAGAATGGTATACTAAGACAAAGGAATACTGGCAGTAGTCGTTGATTGAGGGCTCGGGGGTGGCCAGTTGTAGAAGAATCCTGCACAATTGAGCCTACGGTTGGGAGGAGAGTCGTCCCCAAAATCTTGTGGTCACTTCGCAGCCGGAAAGTACACGTATAATTTCATTGAAAGAATTGTTTTCCTTTTTGACATTAATTGGCTTGGGAATTGGCTTGGGAATTTCCACACGTAGAAGGAATGGAGGTAGACCCAACTAAGGATGTGCTAGCAAAAGACCCAAACAAAGATGTAGAGGGGATGGAAATAGTTCCTCCCCCTTGTACTGATGTTGGAGTCTGCATGGTTGTAGCACTTGTGGTAGAAGCCATGCTTCCAGTGGTGGTCATCGAAGGTAAGTGCATAATATGACCTGGACTTGACAGTCTATGCATCGGAGTCCCGACGTATTGTAATACGTCTAGATGATTAGAAGGTAGAGGAGAATTTGGAGCCGCTAAGGACTCTGGGAGTTCTTCTACCTCAATGTTATCTTCTGATTGAAAGAGAACTCGAGAAAGAACTGGGGTGTTCCTCTCTAGTTTTGCGGAAGTACCAAGCCTATCTTGAACACTAATTCCCTTGGGGGGAGGATCAATCCCCGATGCATCGGCTTCCATGGGATGAAACCCACTGGAAATATTACCTCTGTGCCTTCTAGGAGAAGGCTCTAAACTTGGTGGTGAAAGACCACGAAGTCTTCGAGACCATCTAGGCGATCAGTCAAGCACTTTGAATTCTTCATTAAGATCTAATTAAAGACTCAAGAAAAAATGAAAGCCAGGCAAACTAAGAGCACAGAACACACACTAAAATGTCCCTAAAAGATGTCAGCCAGTTAAAAAACTTTCAAGTATTTCTGCTCCGGGTGATGAGGACCAGACACCAAAATACAGGAAAGTGAAGTTAGGGGCCTTTCGAAGATAGTCTGGGATAATCAAGGCCCAGTCCTACTAGCGAAGGTAACAAAGGAATTTATGTTGACCTCCTAACAACAACCTGTGCCGGTGGAAGCCCCCAAGCTTCGCAAGGGTGCCCTCCAGAAGTACTGCTAAGATTGATACAACGTCGACCTCAAGTGCCATGGGATTCCCCTTTGCAGCCACCTATGTAGATACCTAGGATTAGCAACTAAGGTTACCAACTTGTGTCAGAAGCTAGGCGGAACAATCTTGAGGTAAGATCCGACAAGTAGGAGAGGGGGTATCTCTCTTCCTTATCTTCAAAAACTCTCGTGCTTAACTCTCAGATCCAGAGCTTTCCTGGTCTCCCAAACACTATTGGATTTGCACTTGTTACTCAAACTTCTATGTTTGATAGTTTAAAGTGGCCTTGGAGAGTTTTCTCTCCACACACCTAATCCAGGCCCTAAAATATCCTAAAACTTGTTGGTGTGTCTAAATTGACAATATAAAAAAGTTCTAGTATATTTTAATTAGCACTTGTTTTTAAATGGGATGTTCTTAAGTCAAGGGATAAGCGAAAATGAAACTTGCGGTGTTTTTCGATGCAAAAGAAATTAATAAAAACCAAACTATATGCAAATGCACTCATTACTTTCTTCGATGAAAGAAATTTCTACCAGGTTCTAAGGAACTTCTAAGAAAGCAATAAATTTTTCTTTTCTTTTCTTTTAACAAGCTTCACACTCACAAAAATTAACAAAACTATGAATGCCCTAAAAGATGCACAAACTATCCTAATGCAATGAGTATATGCTGATGCAAAAAACTTAAGACTACTCTAAAGCAAAGAATGAAAGTAACTTGTTTATCGCTTCTAAATAGCCACTTAAGATGTTTAGATAGAATATAAGTTGGTAATGCTCGTTTTCATCCAAACATCAATAGCAAATCTTAAGACAAACAAAATGCACTTTCACTCGCAAAAGGCAACCAAATAAAAACAAGGCCAAAGAAAGGAAAAACAAAAACAACTTTTCGAAAGTGTTCCAAAAACTATTGAAAACTTTGAGACCGAAAGATAGGCAACAAAAACACTTTGCAAGTTATCAACTCAAAATGGGCGAAAACTCAACAAAATAGGTGTTTCAAGATGCTCTTAATCGACTAAAAAGCAACAAAAAGAGCTTGGTGACAGTGATCAAAAGATCAAGAAAGACAACTCTCAAAATTGTCACTCAACAACTTTCAAAAAGCAAGAAAAGCAAATGGCCACAAGATTCAATTTTGACACAAATCAAGCAGATCACAAAGATAAAGTTTGTCATAAAGATTGAAACCAATATCTCTGCCCTGGAAGACCAGAATAGCCAAGATTCTGAGAGAGAAACCTTGTGTGCTCAAACACAAATGATGACACTTGCAACAAAACAAATCAAGACCAAAACTTTCCACAACTGGAGAGAATTTGAAACCAGAAACTTGTTGTAAAAACACAGACTGACAACCAAACTTGACTGCTCAAGAAACACTCAGACCAGCAAACAAATTTTCTAAATAAGAAAAAGTTGCAAAAATCTCAGAAAATTAGGGTATGCGTGATTGTGTCAATGCACAACTGTGTGTATATGCGATTTAGCCCAAAGAAACCTACATATACATGGGTTCATATGGGGAAACTTGCGTACATACACCTCTGTAACCTGACAAAATTGCATATATAACAACTCACAAGAAAAAGCAAAAATGGGTATGAAGAAACTGCTCAGACTTAAAGTCTGAGTTCCTGTAAGAACAACAACTCAGTTACAGCAAGAAAATCAAAGGTTGAGCCCTAATTGGCTTAAATTAACCCAAACTAGGAACAAAAATACTGTTGTCCCCAGTGGAGTTGCCAACTATGTTGAGGGACAAAGTATCCTAGGGTTTCGGGTCAATACCCTAGTAGAGCGGGGGTTATCTATAGTAAAAAATAAGCATTTCACATAGCCATGATACTTAAATAAGAAAACTATGTGAAGAGAGGTGCACCTGGGGGTCCTTCGTTCGGGTAGATCCAACCAGGGTCCAAACCCTCTTGGAGTTCCTTTTGATTCTTAAACCTATAATCAATTGAAAGAAGCATAACAATATATGGAACAAGTATCATATAGAAATCAATTTCATAATATATTCAAAGGCAGTTAGTTATACAATTGAAACAACTATTCATATGCAAACCATAACAACAACATCATATGCATGAAGAAGATTGATTTCAGGAACAAGACAAATGTTTCTTTATTGCAGATAATTAAAACAAAGCAAGGAATGATATCACCTGAATCTTCCTCTCATTGGCTCCAAACGGAACCGTCCTCTAGATCCATCCAATCCCAAGTCTTCAAAAGGCTCCTTCCATGACTCATACAAAGATATCTCAACTAGCAAAATAACATCAAAACTCAAGGAAACAAGGGTTTCCTGTAGGGGGGAGTGTTGGAAGCACAAGGATCTTCAAACCTGATTAGGGATAATCTTAGCAGAGTGATTTTTCTCTCTATTCTCTCCTCCTTTAGGCCTTCCCATTGAAGCATTTTTATACTTCTCCCAAAGTAGTTTTTTAGTTGGGAATTTGTTGGGAACAGTTGGGCCACGTGCACTAATAGATAATCAACAAGTAAAACCCGTGATCTCCGCCCAAAATTAAGGAGATTTAATTTGTTTAAGTGTTTTAAGACATATACGCGGGTTGGGTATACACAGACTGGCATACACATGCATTTAGCTCAGGGCAATGTCGCGTATAGGGAGTAAAACATTGGTTTTTAAGTATTTCGACCAAGTCTGGAAGGAGGGGTTGCCCTAGGCCATAAATGCAGCATCACAAACATCAAGAGTGAGATTTGGAGCTATAACACAACTGAAATCTATATTAGCCTTTCTATACATGAATGCAAAATGTACATACATATTTTATAATTCAATTTTAAGTTATCATTATTTTAGACATCTACAATGAATTATAAGATTCATTCAAATGCATATGTAGATCATGTTTTGTAATTTGCAATTTTAATAGATTCATTTTAAATAACTCAATACAAAATAACTTTAAACAAAACCTAAGAATCATCTATTAACATTATAGGAATGATTGAATGCAAAATGTACCAACTAAATGGAAATTTAGCTTCATTGCTACATTTTCATGAACTTAAATATATAAAACCTTTAAAAGCATCAAACCATGCATGCATCATGCAAATTGTGGGCCATGTTTTATAATGCAATTTTATATAACTTATGTTTGTGCATTCAAACAAATTTATATTAAAAGTTAATTATCAACCAACATTCATAGTAGCCTTTCTATACATTAATGCAATTTAATGTGCATACGCTATTTTATAATGTAACTTTAAGTTATCATTGTTTTAGACATCTACAACAAATTATAAGATTCATTCAAATGCAAAATGTACCATGTTTTGTAATTTGCAATTTTACTAGATTCATTTTAAATAAATTGACAAAACAACTTTAAACAAAACTTAAGAATCATCCACTAACATTATAGGAATGATTGAATGCAAAATGTACCAACTGAATGCAAAATGTACCAACTAAATGCAAATTTACATTCATTGCTACATATTCATGAACTTAAATATGTAAAACCAAGTTTTAAGAACCAAACCATACATCATGCAAAATGTACATAAACTCTAAAATTAGCATGTATTAAATCATAATACAGAGTTATAGATTTAAAATACGTTCAAAATTTATATCATTATAAAAATAAATATATAATAAAAAGTTATCAAATAAAAATATGCATCAATTCATAATAAAGAGTTTTACTTTAAATATGTCCAAAATTTATATCATAATAAAAGAAAATATAACATTAAAAGACTTTCAAATAAAAAAGTTGCATTAATTTAGAGAATCAAACTAAAATATATGATATACCAACCTCCTTGTGCTATCATCTGAATCATGGGTGCCCTGCACAACATGTGTAATTGCATATTTACATACCATTATGTACTTTAAAATTAAATGTTAATGTTTTAAAATTAAATGAGAATGTAATCATCAAAACAAAATTAAATAAACTTTCAAATTCCATGCAATACAGCATGGTCTTCCCCCTCCATTGTGCCCTTGTGGTGTTCGCCATGCATTATGTCCTCCTAGACACCATGTACAATACATGTACATGTATATATTAAAAATTTAAAATTGCACATGAAAATGCATAAACTCGCAATATTAAAACAATAGTCACACGACTTTTTCAAATTGTTTAGATGATCTTATCCCCATTATCGACTCCATTGCTAAAGTCCCTAGAGAATGGAAATCGTCTCCACAAACCTAAAATTCTAAAATTTTAAAAGTATAAGATAAATCTATCTCATTTTTTAATGAAACTTGCACTTCAATTTATAACAAAACATAAGTGAAATATTCAATACTTGTGACAATCAAATATTTGACAAATCTCCTAGTAGGGAGGAAGAGGGTGGCACTATGTCCAAAACATCGAACATAATCAGAATATGTTAACATTTAATTATATATACATAAAAAAATTTCTTTTAAAAATATGTCCTCACAATACCGGTATAATAAAAGTAGAATAATAGTTGTATCAACATGAACTCTTAAAAAAAAACTAGCATCTCTCAAAATATCTTGATTGGAACCTGAACCTGGGACCATGAAATTATCAAAATTTTCATTCAACAAATGAGTTAACTGCAAATGGTGAACATATGATACATTTATGTTAGATTATATCTAAAAAAATTAACAAAATGTATGTCAATCTACATTAACACATACATTACAAATTACATTAAAATATCTGGACCCTAACCATTAATGCATATCGATCCCACACCCTCTTCCTCATGAAAAATTATGTCTTGCCAACCATTATGACAACCCTTTGCATATGCTTTAAGATCCTCAATATTCATATTATCTATCTCCTCATCTGTTTTATATACAAAATTAGCATGTGCATTAAGTCGTGCTCTTTGTCGATTTAGACCAATATCAATACCAGTCAATGCACTCTGGATGTTTTCTGTAATGACAACCCTTCCTTCTCAACTAATTTGAGAAGTGGCATCCATCTCTGACTACAAAGTTACCAGATGGGGAGGTTGGCATAACAAAGGTGGCAGAGGGCGAGGTAATTTACTATCACGTAATGTGCCTTTATGATCATATAACCAACCTCTCCCAGTACGATAATATTTAGATGGAATTTTATTATAATTGGGTTTCATACCCAAAAATAATTCCACATAAAATAAGTTTGCAAAATAAATTGGAACCTCATCATTCCATGACAACTTTCCATACGTTGCAAGGAACCTATCATACAAATGGCTGGCTATATCAGGGTGCTTGAAATATTGCACCTTTAGCATCTTTTTTTTGGCCCTTCTTTGAATTTAAACATAGATTTTGCATTTTCTTTTGTAACCCTTTTATTAACCTTAGCCCATTTATCAGGACCCATTATTTCTTCCTTTCTACACCTCATCATATCTATAAATGAATTCGTGGTTGGCCCAAGCGTCTCGTAAATATCAAGAAATGAGCTTAGAGAGTGCACAACTATTTCTAAGATTTCTCAACTCTATGGAGGGAGCTCCAAACTCCCAAGATCTTTCCCCAATTTTGAATAATGACTTTTGGACCTTTTTAATGTACATTGTTGGAGATTTCTTTCCCAAGGAACCTCATTAGGAATATCAGATGGATAAGTGGTAGTTGTTGTAGTGTCTTCTTCTTGAACTGTCCGGCTTCGCTTACATCTACTTGGAGCAACATTTCCACCCTCTGCGTTAATATATAAAATTACATAAATATAAAAACATGTGAACAAATGTATTTCTTACATGTATGCAAGATAGACATGTACACACATATGTAAATACAATTCATTTACATGTACAAATTTGTTTTAACATAATTTTTTATTATTATATAATTTACCAAAATGATGTTGATCATGATAATCCGATTGAGATTGATGACCACCCAGAGAATGTTGACCACCCTAAGATTGATGATCAGCCGAAGAATGTTGACCACCGTCATGTGACAACAAAGTGAGCAAAGCTTCTAAAAAAATAGAAAATCAATTCAATGTATATATGTGTGTGTGTGTGTGTGTGTAACATATGATTCTATTTATTTATCATTTAAGTATATATAAGCTTGGTAGGACTCTCTAGTTTTCATGTCCATTACGCACCTGCGTACGGGGGAAGGGTAGCCCAAGATTTGAACCCAAGACTTCCATTTCAGTGAGACTTCATTTCCAAAGCCATTGCCACTTGAGCTACCCATGCGGACCTAAGTATATATATATATATCTATAATAGTATATACATATATATATATATATACCACGATGTGAACAATGAACCTCCCCCGATTCATTTGATATTCTCTTTGATCCATGACCTCGACCTCCCTCTCTAGGAGATGCACGAGACTCTATTGATGCTCACCTCGAAGGATCATGTGGAAAATGCTCATCCATGAAATGGATATCTATAGATATATAGATGTGTGATATTTAAAATTTTACCTCATGCATTTAGAATTCTTTTTAAGAAATCCTATTTAAAAAGATAAAAAATCATAAAATTATTGTAACCCTTGAAGTTACCTCAAGCATCTAAAAATATTGAAATTTCTATTTAAAAAGATTAAGAAAATTCAGAAAATAGATATAACCCTTGAAGTTACCTCATGCATTTAACTGATGTAACCCTTGAAATTACATCATGCATTTTAAGATCTTAAAATTGCTATTTAAAAACATTGAAAGAATTTATAAAATTAATGCAACAATCCAAAATTTTTATGTAACCCTTGAAATTACATCATGCATTTTAAGATTTTAAAATTGATATTTAAAAACATTGTTATAATGTAGAAAATTAATGTAACAATCTCAAGTTGTTCCTTTAAAATATGCTCAATACTAAAAGCACAAATGTTGAAGCACATACATTTTGAAAATTAAATACAAAATTTTCTAAAACATGTAAATTTCACCAAGTTGTGCTTACTTACATAGTGGGGGCACACTTGGTATATAATTGAAAAAACACATGGTCATTAAAAATGACACATTTATAACTAAAAAACACACACACATATCAAAGATATCTTAGGATATCCATCAATAAATATTGATGGAGAACTTCTTAACACTAATTCATATTTCACCCACAAATCTTGGACTGGCATTGCCGCATATAACAGATCACTTGACATCCTATTAACATTTGCACAATGTCAAGAACATTCACGAAGTGAGAACAAGAGGACGAGAGCGAGGGTTTTGAACAGGGAACAAAGGGCGAGAGCTGGTAACAATGGAGGGGCAAGGAGGGGGGAGCTACACTCCCTCCTACAGTCAGGTAGTAGCAGACAGAAACAAGGGGGTAGATATGAATCAATTCAAAAAGACAATGGAGGCAGAAATGGGGAAAATAAGTAAAAAAATCCCGAAAAGCAGCAAACATCATGAACAGGAGGAGAATCACAAGGAAGACAGAAAAGGGAAGAAGACAGGCAACAGTAGTCAGAGAACTGAGCTAAAGACAGTGACTGAACCCTATAAACCTAGGTCAACTATCAAGCCTCGGGTTGTCCTAAGTGATCTAGCACTACAGGCACACAGAGATCACATGGCGACATATGCGGTCATTTGCAAACTTATGGGGATATGGCCAATGAAGAAGGCTTTGTACACTTGGATAAGAAATTACTGGAAGCCAAAGGGATAAATAACCCTTCATCTTGGGTCCAAGGGTTTCTTCACAGTGGTTTTCACAAACCTAGAAGATAAAGACAGAGTGTTCGAAGGGGGACCATACTTCTATGTTGTTGTAGGACTTTACATGCCACCATGGGTGATGAGTTTTGTCCCGGAGCGAGAAACATTCACCTCGGTACCGGTATGGATTAGACTCTACTCCCTACCTTTAGATTATTGGCTGCCTGAATCCTTAAAAGCCATAGGCAATAAATTAGGTCATTTTTTAAAATTACTGGACACAACTCTGCGAGGAAAATACACTTCCTTCGCACACATATGTGTAGAAATGGACCTATCGGGAGCACTTCCAGATGAAATTATTCTAGAAGTATATGATGAAGAATGGGTGCAGGCGGTGGACTATGAGCATGTCCCATTCAGATGTCGCAAATGTCACGAACATGGGCACCTCTTTAGAGATTGCCACTTAACAAACTAGAGGAAAACACGAAACCTAACACAGGAAAAGACCCTAAAGGCTTCACAAGAGTGGGAGGCAGAGGGAAACGAGGGGAAAAAAAGTACCAAAAAAACCTAGCGAAGGTAAGCAACCAAGTCATAACAATTTCAAGATTTTAGAAGAAGAAGGTGGGGACAATGGAATGGATACAGCACCAGAGGATAATCCTATAGAGAAGGAAAAAGATAAAAGCATGGAGGTCACACATGAGAACAACAAACTAAGGGAGGATTTCCCAAGCACTATGGAGTTGGGCAGGGACTAGGAAATGACCCCAAGTGAAGTTGGGACAGAGGACCACGAACTACAAGAGATTCTGGAGAGGGACTAGGAAATGACCCCAAGTGAAGTTGGGACAGAGGACCATGAACTACAAGAGATTCTGGAGAGGGAGAATTTGGATCTAGAAAAGTTCCTTGAGCAAGGAACCAACAGAGGTGGTGAATCTCTACCACAAGAGGAGTTTGACAGAGTGCAATAGCTCTTCCTCTAGAGAACTAATGCAAAGGCTGCTGGAATCAAAAGGAACCATGACAACCAGGAAAATAGAGGGGTAAAACTGATGGAGGTAACATCTAAACACTCTACCAAGAACCTAGGCAGGAAAAGAGGAAGGAAGAGACAGAATGCACTACTAACAGAGTGTGGGAAACTCATGATTAACTTAGGAAAGATGAAAAATCTTACTAGTTACTCATTTACAAACCTTTCATGATGAAGCTCACAACCTGGACCATTAGGGGACTAGGTAGTAAAAGAAAACAAAGAAATCTCAGACATAGAATAAAAGAAGAAAAACCAGATATCGTGTTTATACAAGAAACAAAATGTTCAATAGAAAAGATAAGAAAGATACATAGCAAATGGCTTATTAAATACGAGCATCTTGAAGTCAAAGTAAATAATACAGCAGGAAGGATTCTCACTCTTTGGAATCCACAAAAATTTGGAATCCTAGATGTTGAAGCATCCAGGAACTAGCTTTCAATGGTTATCGAACCTTTGGGTGACAAGGAACTCTATATGATCACAAATGTCTACGGTCCTCAAAATATTGAAGACAAACTCAGGCTTCTCAACTCATTGGAGGAGCTGAGAGAGAGACATCCTGTGATGACCTAGATTCTAGGAGGAGACTTCAACATGATCATATTTCTTACAGAGAAAAATGGTGGGACCAGAATACTAGGCAGAGACTCCATTGCCTTCCAAAACTTCTTAAACAACATTAGGCTGGTGGATATGGACATAATAAATGGCACCTCCACATGGAACAATAAGAGGGGATGGGCTTCTCAGGTTGCCTCTAAACTAGACAGATTCATTGTCTCGGAAGACCTATTTCTCACTGGCCCTAACTTGACTACTTTAATCCTTCCTTTCGGAGGCTCGGATCACTGACCTATCCAGCTTGAAGCTGCTTTCATAGGAACTCCGAGGAATAGACCTTTCAGGTTTGAGAATGTCTGGCTCGCTCACATTGACTTCATCACCAACATTGGAAAATGGTGGGTGGAAGACATACCAGTGCAAGGCACGAAGATTTTCCTACTGCAATAGAGACTGAAACACATCAAACTCAGGCTTAAAGAATGGAACAAAAATGAGTTTGGAAATATTTTCAAAGACAAAAGAGAAGTTGAATAGAAACTTCAAAGAATTAACCAAATCCTCATCAGTGCTGGCTTTACTGAGGAAAGGAAAATGATAGCTGACTCCCTTCAATAGGAATGGGAGAACAGATGCTAGCAAGAGGAGATCTTTTGGAGATAGAAATCAAGAGTGCAATGGATCAAAGCAGTGGAAAGAAATACAAAGTTTTTTCACAGGTCAACCATGGTTCACAGGGCTCATAACGGGATTGTAAAACTCAAAGATACTCAAGGAAAGGAGCTAAGCACCCACAAAGAAATTGAGTCTGTTCTGGTACAACATTTTCAAAGTATAGCCAAGGAGCCTCTCTTAGACAGTTTACAATTTATCAAAAGCTTCACACAGCACGTTCCAAAACTAGTAACCAGGGAAGACAATTACAATCTCAACAGGCCAGTGACTGAAGAGGAGGTCAATGAAGTCATCAAAGAGATGCAAAATGGGAAATCCCCAGGCCCGGATGGGTTCAATATAGACTTCTTCAAAATATGATGGGAAATAGTCAAACAAGATATCCTTGATGTTGTGGAGGATTCAAGAAACTCAAAAACAATTTTAAGGGTGCTCAATGCATCTTTCATAGCCTTAATCCCAAAACAGGAAAAATATATGACGCCTAATAGATACAGACCCATAGCTTTACGCAATGTGGTGTACAAAATCATTTCTTAAGTGATTGCAAATAGACTCAAAGCCCTTCTTCCAACTCTTGTGTCTGAGGAGCAAACTGGATATGTGTAAGGAAGACAAATTCTCAATAACATCATTCAAGCTCACAAGGTGGTTCATTCTATCAAGAGCAATAAGCATGTGGGTATGATCATACAACTTGACCTAGAGAAAGCTTATGATAAGCTAAGCTGGTCATACATTAGGGAGGTACTAAAAGCTTATGGCTTCAACCACAATTGGATAAGATGGGTAATGGTGCTTGTTACCACAACTAGTTTTTTTGTACTTCTTAATGGCTCTCCAACCAGAACTTTCAGGCCTTCAAGAGGCCTCAGACAAGGATATCCTCTTTCCTCCTTCCATTTTATTCTCATGATGGAAGGTTTGGGTAAAGCGATTGTTAGGACCTCATATTGTCTCTTTCTGAGTATACATTTTGTTATAATGTCACCCTTTTCAACCCATATTTGAAAGTCCTTGTTAGTGTTTTGACTCAATTATTCCAAAGGTATGCAGTGATTCTTCTCATCACTATACATTTAATTATTTAACATTAAATCACGTTGTCTTCATAGTTTATCTTTGAATTGATTAGTTGTTGAACAATTAAAGAACGATGTGCAGCCCGCGTTGCTGAAACTGCCTGGAGTTGTTGGGACTATTTTTGCAATTGCTAAAACAGTAAGAACAGCACACAAATCTTGAAGCTGAAACAATTGAGATTTGCGTTCCAAATTTGACAGTAGCAGAGAAACCAGATCGATCGCCGAGGAAGCTGTTACATTGGATGTAACGTCCGTAATCTAAAGGTTGTATTACTGTAACAACATTTTTGTTGATGGGAAACTGATTTCCCTATTTTTGTATAATGAGTTGAAATAGAGTTTATAATGTAAATCTTTTGTAATAGATGTCTCCTCTTTATAAAGGCCCCTCAACAAGAACCCCTTTGAAAGCCCAGGTTGATGCTCTTGCAAGGATCCTGGAAAAAGAAATATTTTGACTTCGACTTCATCTTATCAACTAAGATGGGGAAGAAACAGTGAAGGCAACTTCAACCTCAAAGAAGCCAAAAGAATTGCCACTGGACTGGACCTTCCAAACCCTGATAAGATGTGGGGAGACCTATGGAAGAACCCGCACTAGATAAAATCAAACTGTTCATGTTCTTGGTACATCTCAAAAAAGTTTTGACTTGGGAAAATCTAAGAAAAAGAGGCTTAGATGGTCCATATAGATGTCAGCTATGTGGCCTGCAAGAAGAAACAATGGATCACTTACTTAACCTTTGCACTTTCACCTCCACCTTATTGAATTGGGTAGCTTCAATTTTCAGGGAAACTAATAGGGACAAAAGTAGCATCACTGGAATGTTGAAGAATTAGAGGAAAGACTTCTCAAAAAATGAAACAGTCAACAGAGCCTGGGCTCTGATCCCTGGTTTTTTGATCAGGGATGTTTGGAAAGAAAGAAACAAAAGAATTTTCAAGAACAGAATGAGCTCAACACAAAGCATCATAGCTCATATTTTAAGACAGCTCAAAGAAACTATAAGCACCCTTATAAATCAACCCCCCTAGAACCCTCCTTGTAATCAGGATGCTCACATTCTTTTTCATTTGGGTCTCCAGTCACATGTCCCCCAGGGCATAAGCAAGATAGTAAAACATGCAACAGAGGGGAAGGACTTCTGGCAACCACCCCCCGACGGATTTTTGAAATTTAAAATAGATGGAGCCTCTAAGGGAAACCCTGGGGTTGCTGGTTATGGAGGAGTCATAAGAGACGAACAGGGAAGCATAAAAGTTATCTTTCATAGTGAATTGGGGAATGACACAAAGAATATGGCGGAGCTCATGTCCCTAGAGCAATGCCTAGAAATCTTGATTGAGCACAATTTACACAATACAATCATAGAGACAAACTCTGAATTAATGATTAATTCAGTAAAAAAGATAGGCAATGGCTCAACACCAGAAAAAGTATCCAAACATTGGCGGTTATTGCAGGTCTATCAACGTATTCAACTCCACCTAAGGACCCTAAGAACACTCAGATTTGTTCATGTTCGCAAAAATGCCAACAAACTAGCAGATCATCTAGCGAATGAGGGTGTGCTTTGTACAAGAGATAATAGGTGCTATGAGTGGGAGGCGACTCCCTCAGGGACACTGCATGAGGATTGCCACAGACAAGTGACTGCAGATAGGGAATATCTTCAAAGCTTAAAATCCAGGCAATAATTCAACCTAAGGAGGCAGCAAATAATGCACCAATGTTAGGGAAGAGGAAAGGAGTAAAGAGTGAGTAGGTTGAAGGGTAGATAACCTTTGATGGTAATGAGCACCAACATCCAACGGATATTGAGTGGAAAGTTGCACGACAGATAGCCCAGAAAATGGACCCGAAAATTTATAGAGTGGCGGTTAATGCCACCCATTGGGTCCGTTTGGAATTTTAATGAGTGTGCATGTTGTCGGCCCAAAATCATATCAAAGACATTGGATCAGAGAGGTCTGTATCACACGGGATTTGGGCAACATAACTAATCGACAGTTAATACAGAAAAGGGACCCGAAATTTCCTAGAAAGAAATTTTGTTTACATTTCAGGTCCGATTGGGTATTAAGTGGTGGGCATGTTGGTGCTTCCGAAATAGATCATAGCCTTCGGATCCTTGAGGGCTGTGTTATCACTCAGGTTGTCCCTTAGCTCCCGAAAGGGATACGGCCGAGGTAACCACAAACCAATCTTTAGATTACAGGTTCTAGCCCACCTGTAATCAGAGAGGGCTCTCTCTTAATGTTTTTAGCTTTGTTGATAATGATTTTAGGCTAGTTGTTGGATTCAAGGGGTTTTGTTTGTGTTTGGGTGGAAGGAGGATGCTTTCAAGTAGAGAGGCAATGCATAGTGTGACAAGTTTAAAACCATTGGGCATGGAGTCGTGGAGTAAGACTGTTGTTGCATTTTCTTGGTCACAAGAGGAAAAAGGGGCAAGGTAGCTGCTCATAAAACAATACTTGAGGTAAATGAAGATGGATTGCGGGCTAAGAAATGAGAGGCAACAAAGAATCTCTCAAACAGGTTAGCAGAAGGAAGATGAACGAGCTCTACCTAGAAGCAGCTAAGAATTCCTAGATAACAGTCATTCATATGTGAAATAGAGAAAATATGAGCCATAAGGAATCCATATTTATGCCTAAATCAAGAGGAAAACATTAAGAAGCCACAGAAACTGAGCATAGAGTGCAGGTAAGCAAGTTCTAAACCAAACTTTTGTTCTGTGACTTGAGCATATGTGAAATTAAAATAACATAGGTAAGGAACACTTATTGATTCAGAAAGCAACACAAGATTTCCCTCAATCACTCTTCAGATATGTTAACAATACATCAAACAGTCTGTTCTCCAAGCTTTCAGCAATCTTTGATTAAGTAGAACATATCAGATACAGAGCGAGTCTCTCTTGGAGTGCATTAACCAACCCTCCAACCACACCTTATTACATTGTTCAGGGCTGTATTTATAGGCAAAATATCTACAAAACAGATCTCAGGGAAGATCTATGGCAATAACTTTGATTTAGGTACTTTCTACTGAACATAAATGCAGCCAAATATCTATCTAACGGCTGTGCTAGGGCATCAGGCATCAAAACTGAGTTAATATGGTCCTTTGAGCAATGCGCTGGCCAGCTCTGTAATAATTGTGCCTTGGGACTTGCAGCGCTGCTTTCATATGGCTTTTACTGCATTAAACTGTCTTGGTGAGCCTTAAATGGCTCTTTAACCGCTTCTTGAATTTAAGTGATCTCTTTTAATGCCATCTACTATGAAAATAAAGACATCTGCTAACAGTGATGACTGATACACTTTGCAGCAACACTGATACTCTTTGACCTGAGAATTGGCTTCATCTTCTCTGATACTCTTTAATGGGTCAATTTGCCCCCTTGTGCTTCTTTCGAGCAAAAATAACTGCTGCAGACTTGCGCTAGACTGAGGCTTTCCATTTTGGCCATTTTTTCTTAGTGATGCGCAATTCTTAGCGCTAATCGCGCATCAAAAATTGCCTCAGATTTTCATTCCGGGCTTCCTAAGCAGCGATTTCTCCTTTGCGCCTTTCTTTCGGCAGATGACGTCAGTGGTGGGACCGAGTATGGCGGGTGATGTGGCAGGGTGACGTGGCATGGTGACGTGGCACGGGAAAACGCCCATCCCCGGATGCTAATCATTGACAGGTTCGGAAGGGAACAGACCCTCCCACTGTAGATCTAGGGCACGGGCAATCGGATGGATGGCAGAACAGAGAAGGCGGCGGAAGGATAAGGGATGGAGCCTATATATATATATATGGCGTGGATTCATATGAAACGCCGATCCCGATATACGATCGGAAACAGACCATCGGCGATGAACCATATCGGCAGCGCACATGTATGTTTTTTTTGTCATAGCGATACGCCAATCGGCGAAATCCCTGTCGGCCAAACCAATTGAGGGCACATTTATGCGCTGTTTTGATACACGACTCCCCTCCCGACTAGGATATCGCATCGGAGGGGGCCCAATAGAACCCGTTTGCAATCGGAGCATGGCCCAAGGTAAGTGATGCGGGATTTTATGATCGGAAGTAAAAAAATTTATGTTTGAAGGGATTTCAAGGCATGGGAAGGGGTCTGAAATGCATGAGAAGATGGTTTGAGGGGGGAAATGAGGGTTCTTGCTGAGTTTCAGATAAACTTAGCAATTCCCAAGTGTATTTATGGTTATATTTCAACCAGGGGGAGGGAATAAGTATATAGGGGATTTATTAACATAGTTTTAGTAGGGGGAAGGGGAGATAGATAGGGAGTTACATAGTAGAGTTAGCAGTCAACATGACAATGATGAGAAAAAGCGCTAAGTATGTAACTCTTAGGCTATCAAGGAGAAGTAAGAGTTGTAGAGGAAGTATGGAATTTCCTTGAGTAAAGAAGATCTTTACCAAGGAGAATGATATGAAGAATGATGAATCTGAGAGGTATCAAGCAGATCTTGACCTCTTTAGGGGAAGTTAGTGAGTGATTTGGGGAAGAGGAAGAAGGGGGGAGTTAAACATGCCTCGCTTGAAGTCCTTTAAATGGAAAACTGCCTCCAACTTGTGATCTAAATAGATATGACATTTTGAAAACATGAAATGGATCACATAGCTTGATTTCTGCAACCACAAAGCTACTTACCCAGTGTGCTTACCTAGCATTTTTTCTTCTTTTGGTTTGGGTGCACCTGAACTAGCAAACCCAACTTTTTCTCTTTGTCCTCCTATCTACAACTACACTTATTTCATCCAGGGGCTCAGATTAGGCTGTTGAGCACCCTTGCTTCTCTACCTATCTAAGAATCTGCCAAGATAATGATTCTCTATATTCTACAACAGGAAATTGAAACCTAGGGAGACCAAGATTAAGCTGTTTGGACCTCCTTTTAACTGAAATTCTTCAAAAATGGAATAACTCATCAAAATTGGAATACAACAGTGGCACTTAGGCTAGCACACTCTCATGGCATCCTTCCTTGGCCTTTTTAGGAAATATGGAGCATTGCAGTATGCATAGTACGACATATTTGGCATGTTAAAATGTCGATCATGCAAAATGAATAACCTGCTGTAGTAGGAGGCTAATAGTGGCTCCACTTGGGGATGGCTTTCCCTTGTGAAAAGCCAAGAAAAGTAGGTCAGACTGCCTTGATCTTCCATTGCTGCTGTAGATTGAAACTTCTTAGTGCTGATTGTTAGATAATTGAAATTTTGGAGTGAGAACAGCACTTTCCCTCAACTAAATTGCTTATGAACTATGAAGCACTGCCTGCTTTCTTCCGCGTGCTCTATCATTCAAACTGTTACACAAAAATGAAACAAAGTGTTGATATATACAAACATTTATGTACATAAATAATACCGCCGGGTGATTTTCAACAAAAGGGATCATGATAATGCTTTAACATTCAGCCATTTACTGGGCCCTCTTCAGCTGTGCTGCCATCTACAGATTTTAGGAAATATGTGTTATTGCCTTGTACAGCGCTGATAATGAATGGACCTTTCCAAAGAAATTCGAATTTTGCATGTTTTTCCTTGTCTTCTTTTCGCGAGTCCCACCTTAGAACTTTGCTGCCAGCACAGAAATCCTCAGCCTTAGATTTCTTATCAAACATCCTTTTGATATTCTCTTGCAAAATTTGAGCTCTGTCATACACTTGCTCTCTGGTTTGCTGAAGATGAATGGCTGATTAATTCTTCTTTGAATTTCATTTGGTTCAGCCTGAATCTCCTGTAATAGTTTGATAGTAGGAATGCCCAAAGATGAAGGAAATCTAGCCTCCATGCCATATACTAGCTCATAAGGGCTCATCCCAATGGATCTTTTGGTTGAAAATCTGTCTACCCATAGGGCATTTGTGAGCTTCCTATGCTAGTTCTTTTTGTTTTCTTCTAGCACTTTCTTTATGATGTTGATGAGGCTTTTGTTGGATGATTCGGCCAAGCCATTACCTTGAGGGTAGTAGGTTGTAGAGTGGCCCAAGGTAATGTGAAATTTATGGCAGAAGTTGATCATCTTTTTGGATTTGAAGGCAGCAACGTTCTCTATTAATCTCACATGTTTCGTTATAATTCTTTATTATTTTCTAATTTCCTAATGCAAAAAGGCTTATAATTCCTAATGAAGAGATACTGAAATAACCATCAAAACATACCTTCTTTGATACTCCACAGACCTTTTCCTTCAAGGAGTCTAAAAAGGAGGAAAATGGACTTCTCTGGAGATCTAGGCAGAGAGGATTACGAAACCAATTGCAAAACTACAGAATACTTTTTATGGTACGGCAGTCAATCTTCCTGAATGTTGTGTTTGGTGCATTGCGATCGATAGGGCGGCAGACACGGCTTCCTAAGGATAAAGGATGCAGCCTATTGTGGTCTCCCAATATATACTCAACGGTATGTGGGAGCACAAGTCCATACTGGCACTTGTCATCTCAGAGCGGAGGAATCACCCAACCAACACTGAAAGCAACAGTTACCAAGCTTTACGACGTCGGAATACGTCTCTAGCCTAGACCTCTAGATGTTGTGTGTTAAGTTCCAAAGCATTGCTAGATTCATTGAATTTATTTTAAGTTGATCTTGCTTAACAATTTTCCTTTCAGGTTCACCAGGTGATGTGTATATAATTCCTAAAATGTAGTCTAAGATGATAAATAAACGTTTGATCTTCTTTCAGCAATGAAAATCCTAGCTACTAAAGGGAAGAAAGTCAAGAATATTTTCTTCACAGAGCATAGAGCACACACTAAATGCACAGTCCTAAATCAAGCCAAGCAATCAAAATG
>APFE031702914.1:40165-72851 GCA_000404065.3 Pinus taeda
AACTGCCTCCAACTTGTGATCTAAATAGATATGACACTTTGAAAACATGAAATGGATCACATAGCTTGATTTTTGCAACCACAAAGCTACTTACCCAGCCTACTTACCTAGCATTTTTTCTTCTTTTGGTTTGGGTGCACTTGAACTAGCAAACCCAGCTTTTCAACTTTTTCTTTTTTACTGTCCTCCTATCTACATCTATACTTATTTCATCCAGGGGCTTAGATTAGGCTGTTGAGCACCCTTGCTTCTCTACCTATCTAAGAATCTGCCAAGATTAAGCTGTTTGGACAGATAATGATTCTCTATATTATACAACAGGAAATTGAAACCTAGGGAGACCAAGATTAAGCTGTTTGGACCTCCTTTTAACTGAAAATTCTTCAAAAATGGAATAACTCATCAAATTTGGAATACAGTAGTGGCACTTAGGCTAGCACACTCTCATGGCATCCTTCCTTGGCCTTTTTAGCAAATATGGAGCATTGCAGTATGCATAGTACGACATATTTGGCATGTAAAAATGTCGATCATAAAAAATGAATAACCTGCTGCAGTAGGAGGCTAACAGTGGCTCCACTTGCGGATGGCTTTCCCTTGTGAAAAGCCAAGAAAGTAGGTCAGACTGCCTTGATCTTCCATTGCTGCTGTAGATTGAAACTTCTTAGTGCTGACTGTTAGATAATTGAAATTTTGGAGTGAGAACAACACTTTCCCTCAACTGAATTGCTTATGAACTACGAAGCACTGCCTGCTTTCTTCCGTGTGCTCTATCATTCGAACTGTTACACAAAAATGAAACAAAGTGTTGATATATACAAACATTTATGTACAGAAATAATACCGCCGGGTGATTTTCAACAAAAGGGAATCATGATAATGCTTTAACATTCGGCCATTTACTGGGCCCTCTTCAGCTATGCTGCCATCTACATATTTTAGGAAATATGTGTTATTGCCTTGTACAACGCTGATAATGAATGGACATTTCCAAAGAAAGTCTAATTTTGCGTGTTTTCCCTTGTCTTCTTTTCGCGAGTCCCACCTTAGAACTTTGCTGCCAGCACAGAAATCCTCAGCCTTAGATTTCTCATCAAACGTCCTTTTGATCTTCTCTTGCAAAATTTGAGCTCTGTCATACACTTGCTCTCTAGTTTGCTGCAGATGAATGGTCTGATTAATTCTTCTTTGAATGTCATTTGGTTCAGCCTGAATCTCCTGTAATAGTTTGATAGCAGGAATGCCCAAAGATGAAGGAAATCTGGCCTCCATGCCATATACTAGCTCATAAGGGCTCATCCCAATGGATCTTTTGGTTGAAAGTCTGTCTACCCATAGGGCATTTGTGAGCTTCCTATGCCAGTTCTTTTTGTTTTCTTCTAGCACTTTCTTTATGATGTTGATGAGGCTTTTGTTGGATGATTCGGCCAAGCCATTACCTTAGAGGGTAGTAGGCTGTAGAGTGGCCCAAGGTAATGTGAAATTTATGGCAGAAGTTGATCACTTTTTGGATTTGAAGGCAACAGCGTTGTCAGTGATGATTTTTCTCAGGGCAACCAAATCTGGAAAGGATATTTCCCTCAAGGAATTGGATAATAGTGGAGTCATTGGCTTGCCTACATGGGATGGCTTCAATCCACTTGGTGAAATAGTCGGTGGCTATTAAAATCCACTTGTGCTGGCCTGAAGAAGAGGGATAGATTTCTCCAATGAAATCAAGACCCCATTGTTGAAAAGGCTTTTCGGTTGAGATGGGCTTAAGGGGTAAAGGCAGCAATTTTCTTTTCCCTTCAAGGATTTGGCATTTATGGCAAGACATTACAAATTTTTTAACATCATCAAACAAGGAAGGCCAATAAAACCCAACCCTTAGGATTTTATCAGCTATTGATTTCCAATATAAGTGCCCTCCATAATCTCCTGCATAAAATTCCTTGAGGAATTTGTCAGTTTCATCCAAAGTTAGGCAATTATGCAAAATACCTTCATGATTTTTCCAAAACAGGGCACCATCTAAGACACAAAACTTTGATGCTTTCATCTTTAAAAATCTTTTTTTGGTCCTGGACAATCCTAGGGGAGCACACAGGTTTAACAATACAAAGCAAATATCAGCTACCATGGGGATTGTAAAAAGGTTTGACTAATATATGGAGTCGCCAGCTCCCGTTCATTGTCCAGTTGGTTAATGTCTAAGGCTTGAAAATTTGTTTCGGACATTACCTTGGCTAAACCATGTCCCTTTATCAGCTTGGTGGGTTTTATCTCAATTTCATATTCAAGAATGTTGAAAATCCACTTGCCTCTTTTGCCTTCCAGCCCCTCTTGAGTTAATATGTCTTTCACAACAGAGTTTGGGACATAGGCAATCACATGTGAATATAAAATATAAACTCTAAAGTCTTTAATGGCCTTAACAAGAGCATAGGCCTGCTTCTCCATGATTTGGTACTTTAAAGGAGCATCTCTAAGGGCTCTACTGAAGAAAGAAATTGGCTTCTCATTTCCTTGGTCATCCTTTTGCAAAAGTACAGCAGCTATTATGTGATCTGAAGCAAAGGAAAAGATGATAAAATCCTTATCAAACTGTGGACTTGTGAGGAGAGGCGTTTAATTCAAGGCAGCTTCGATACTCTCAAAAGCTTGCTTGGTTTCAAGAGACCATTTTACCTTGGCATCCTTTTTTAACATGTTGCTTAACAGTCTTATCAGTTTGGCTAAATTTGGGATAAATCTCCTTAGGAAATTGATCTTTCTAAGGAATGCTTGCAACTCTTTTATGTTTCTTGGGTAGGGGATTTGGAGGATGACTTGGATCCTTTCCAGATCAATTCTGATACCGTCTTTTGAAATGATGTGGCCTAGCAACTTACCTTCCTCAAGGCCAAACAAGGACTTCTTGGGGTTCAAGGAAATACCATATTTCCTACATGTCATGAAGATTTGCCTTAAGTGTCTGAGGTTCTCTTGATTAGATTTGGAGAAAGGGGTTAAGTCATCAAGATAGACAACAAGGAAATCATGTATTTCCTTGGGAAATGCAATATCCATTGCCCTTTGAAAGGTGGCACCAGCGTTCTTTAGCCTGAAAGGCATTTTAACATACTTAAATGTTCCCCACGGTGTGGTAAAGGCTATCTTGTCTTGGTCATCCAGGTGAACAAGTATTTGATTAAAACCTGAGAATCCATCTAGCAAAGAGATTCTATATGACCCCACTACTCTTTGTAGGATATGGTCCATTTTGGGCAAAGGATAGTGGTCTTTAAGGGAGACTTGGTTCAAATTTCTCAAATCAACACATAGTCTAATCTCACCTGTTTTCTTTCTTGTGGGAACAAGATTGGATACCCATTCTGAAAATCTAATGGGTGCTATGATACCGGCCTCAAACATTCTCTTTACTTCCTTTTCAATAAGGGGAAGAAGCATAGGGTTAATTCTTCTAAGTTTCTGCTTAAATGGTTTTTGGTTTGGTTTTAAGGGAATGGTATGTTGGATCACTGAGGTGTCATAGGACTTCAAGTCCTCATAACTCTAAGCAAATACATCTTGGAACTCTTTGAACAGATCCACATACTTTGGTTTTTGATCAAGTGGCAGATTTTTGGACAATTGAATCATTTTGGGCTTCTCTGTTGTCCCTATGTTGTGTTCTTCTATAGCAGCATTTAAAGGCTCCATTTTTGGCTTTTTGGGCACATCATTATTATCAAACATGTCTTCTAATGGAGTGAGGCCAGTAGGCAAAAAGTTATCCTTTAGATCAATGAACTCAGCCTCTGCTTTGGCTGTTTCATTTGTTTAAGCTCTTCTATGTTTGCATTGTCAAAAACAGTTGGGTTAAAGATTTGTTTTGCTGTTGCAACTGTTACAGACTGCTGATTTTCATTTGTTTGTTTTTGGGAATCGTTCATGGCATCCATATCAATGTTTGAATTTGAAAAATCATGCTCAAGAGTGAGGAAATTGTTAATCTAAGCATCATTTTCAAACACTTACCAATCTTTAATATTGTTAGGGACAATGGGCCTATGTTTTATCTCAGCAGTGAAATGGTGATTTGGCTCAAAGGGAAGCTTGCATGTACTAGCAAAAGTGGCTAGGTTGTGTGCATGTATGTTATGGTTTCTAGAAACCTTAGCAAGCTTGGATTCGTTGAAGGAATTGAGTATTTATGTGGCAGCAATCCTATAAGCTCTCAGCCTATTGTCATTGGTAACAAAGTTGCCTTTCATTTTTTGTATGATTAAATCGGAGTCAACTAGAATGGAAACTTTTGCAGCCCCAAGAGCCTTGATGAGCTTAAGGCCTAAAAGGAGGGCCTCATACTCTGCCATGTTGTTGGTGCATTTGAAATTCAATCTATAGGCACGACCCTCTGCATGGTTGTTTTGGGTATTATGGATCCATACTCCTGCCCCTACTCCTAGCTTATTTACTGAACCATCAAACTCCAAATACCATAGGATTTCTTGGTCTTGGCTAGCATTGGGAGTTGAAATCATTATCAGAGTGGGCAGTTTTGAATTTTCTGTTTCGGGAGGTTCTTCTTGTGTGCTGGTTGCATTGATTGTTTTGCCAGTTTTTTGGGTATGGGTAACTGATTCCTCGCTTACACATGCTTCTTGTTCTAAATCCAAAGGCTTATCACCAGTTGGGGGACGATCATCATCATTGAACAAAATAAAGGAATCCATATCAGAATGGATTGAGTAAATGGGAAATTTTTGGGGCTTTTCCTCACTACTCACCACATACATCATCAGTTTTTCTCTATACAGTCTCTTTGGTTGCCCAAAGACTGAAATAGTGGCGTAAGAGAGGTCTAATTGAAGGGATCCTTGGATTTTTGCTCCCCAAGATCTTGATAAGAGCATCCCATATTTTGGTGGAATGTCAGCAACCACCACATCCATTAGAATTGTTTTGTTGGGATATTGGACTAAAGACACACATAGATCTCTGATTAAGCCTAAACACTTGACCTGACTTGAGTGAAAGTAGAAAAGGTCTTTGTAGGGTCTTGTGACATCAAGGTTTAGCTTTTCCATTACAGCTTTGGGCATAATATTGTGTGAGGCCCCTGAATCAAACATAGCATTGTGCAAAACTTTGTCATGTATATGTAGGCTTACATAAAAGGGAAGAACAGCTCCATATGCTGAATTTCCATTAACCTCAGGACCTAATAACAGCTCAGGCGTATCATCTAAAACATTGACATCATCCTTGGTCTCTGGCATATGAAGTGATCTTTGGATTTGTTGCCTATACACATCATGTTTGGCAAGCTTAGAGAGGGGGATGGAAATCTTAAGTTTACTTATTTCTGCTTCTAAGTTAAATGGTTTCTCCAATGGAGTCTTTGTGTTGGCAGTGGCATATTTTCCCCTTTCAAGTGTATTTTCTGCATTTTCTTCTTGATTATCGGTGTTATGGTGAGTGATACCTGGCAATATTTCTGTCTTGGGAAGGTTTTGCGGAATACTGTTCAAATCTTCTTTAGAGGGAGAAGATAGCAAAGGCTAATCATTAGAGGGCTGCATGTCTGTTATGTCTTCCATAGTTACTTCCTGCAAGTTTGGGACAGTCTCATCAGCCGGTTTTGTAATAATAGCCTTGCCTTTAATCTTCTTGGGTAGTTTTGTTTCCTTTTGCTTGACGGGCTCAGGCACATCAATTGTTCTTGTCCTCAGTTTATATTGCTTGTGCACCTCATACACAGCAGAATCATAGCCTTGTTTAAAATCAAAAGACTCTCCAGACTTAGTCTGAAATTGATTTACATCATGGTATTCTTGGTCTTCTTGAGTCAAAAAAATTTGTTGCTCATTTTTCAAATCTATCATGTTCATGTGAGTCTCCTTTGTTGGCTCACTGGATGTGGATGCTTCTGTGTAGTTTTCTTGGAAAGGAGGTCTTATATCACGGTCACGGCTAGACCTACCAGCGTTTGTGTTCTGAGTTTTCCTGAAATTTGGGTTCCTTATGGTGTTGGGTTGTTGTCCTTCCCATGATTATTTCCTCTCAACGCTCTCCAGTCTATCTCCCAACCTATGCATGCCACTGATAATAGCATCTAGTTTGTGGTCTAAGGCTAAGGGTTCTTCCTTGAAGGTGGTTCTTCTTTCGGTTCTAGCTCTGTTTCTTTTGGAAATTAGGTTTGCTTCCACACTAACAACAACATTTTGCATGTCTGCAAGGCTTTGAGGGGCTCTTTCCCTTAATTGATAATCCATATCGGTATCAAAACCATCAGGGAATTTGTACAAAGCAAGATCAGGTGGAGGTCTTAAGTTCTGTGGTATTGCATTATAAACGTTATTAAATCGTTCACAATAGTCCAAGACAGTGTCCTGAGGGCCTCTTTTGATGGTGTCATATTCAGATAATATGTGCAAGGGGTCTTTATTTTTCTCCCATTTGTTAATAAATTACTAGTATAAGGCTTCTGGGTCTGCTATGGAGTTGGCTGGGAGTGATCTAAACCAAGTCCTGACTTCACCAGTCAAACTTTGGACAAAAATCTTCATTCTCACACCATCATCGTCAATCTCATAGCTCTCAAAGTAATCCTGCATTTTCTTTGTATGCTGAAGATCCGTGCAGGCACTTGTGCCATCAAAATAAGTTATTTTAGTCTAGTAATCCTGAGGCATAGCCCCAGGATTTGCAGGCAGCTATAAAGGGGCATATCTATTAGCCATATTCACAGGGATAAGTGGAACAACAGGGATAAATGGAACAGCTGGAACAACTGGGATAATAGGAGTTGTAGTGGTAGTATATGCAGTGAATGGAGGCATGGGCGAGTTGCTTGGAGAGGTGAATGATGAAGTAGGGGATGAACGAAATAGAACTTTGACAGGGGTCGGAACACCGCTTGGCTGAACTTTCTTAGGACTAGAATCAGCTAAATCCTCTCTTCGATCTAGCTTCCTGAGGTTTCTTGGGATTAAATTTGGATTTTCAGAAGTAGCTGGGGGCTTTGGGTCCGGATTTGACCTTGTATAATGTAAATTCTTTTTGGGAGCCAGCTTCTAGCTTGTTTTGTTGAGGAGTTTTCTTAGAATATTGGTTAAACAGAAACTTTCTTAAAGGTCAGATTCTTCCTCAGCAGAGCTGTCGGACTAGACTTGTGAGATTATCTGAGAATTTGTCCCTAGTGGAGTCACCATTATGTTATCACTCAGGTTGTCCCTTAGCTCCCGAAAGGGATACGACCGAGGTAACCACAAACCAATCTTTGGATTACAGGTTCTCGCCCACCTGTAATCAGAGAGGGCTCTCTCTTAATGTTTTTAGCTTTGTTGATAATGATTTTAGGCTAGTTGTTGGATTCAAGGGGTTTTGTTTGTGTTTGGGTGGAAGGAGGATGCTTTCAAGTAGAGAGGCAATGCATAGTGTGTTAGTATATTCCGACACATAGGAATAGTAAGTATAACTTGGTCTAGTATAGAGTTAGGTAAAGTGTGTTTCTTTACTATGTACATTTGTAACTTACAACCCGACGGTCACGATATGTAGTGATCCGACGATTCATTCTCTCCTCGGTATTACTGACACTTGATCCATGGCTTGACAGCCGATTGGTCCATGAATTCTATTTAAAGCACATGGAGGGTCATTTGTAGGTTAACCGTGCATGAGAGAAGCTTATGTAAATTTTCATTCTTTTATTAATAAATTGCCTGTAGTGGCCATGTTGGCATAGGCCGTGGACTGTTTCCCTCTTTGAGGGTTTTAACCACGTCAAAATACTGGTGTATTGATCTGTGATCTGTTTGTGAGCGGTATCCTTTTGGTGTTCTATCTGAGGAACTTACCCTGTAAATTCCTACATGGTATCAGAGCTATTTGAGGGCCGCATCCGTTGTTGATCCAAATCTAAAGTCGATAGAACTGCATGCGACTGCCATCTCCTAGATCTGTTGTTTCTGACTGCGTATGCTCTTTTCCCTGTGACTCTGTGTGATCTGGGAAAATCAGAAACTGAAAGGAAGGATTTTTCTCATGCGTATGCTCTTTTCCCTGCACCTTAGTGTGATCTCGGAGAATCAGAAACATTGAGGAAAATATTTAGTTTCCGGGTAAAGCTAACTTTAAGTCGTAAGGCTTGTTTTTTTTCATGTCCGTGTTGGGTTTTGTGTTTTTGTTTTGTAGGGAGAAAAAGAGCTTTCTCAAGCAAGCATGCAATCCAAAGCATCCGTGACTAAAAGAAAACAAAAGCCCCACCCCCCCCCCCCCCTCTCTCTCTCTCTATCTTTTGTATAGCTCACTTGGTTCAAAGCTAAATTAAGAGAGTAGAGGTCTTGGGTTCAAATCTCCTTTTTGTTGAAAAAGGAGCATTTTTTTCATTTCCGCACATTCCCGCACTTTGCCGGTGCCTTCATCAACATTTTTTAAAAAGGTCATAACTTCTTCATCCGCAAGCCGTTTTCAGAGCCGTTTTTTTTTAACCAGCCTAATTTTGTGAGCTCTTTCCATTGGAACACTTAGTTTCAGCATATATAGCTTCAGTTTCTGTCAAAATGGAATGTTCATGCCAAGTTATCCTTGACAGCACCAACTACTTCCAATGGTGGTCCTACATTGTGGATTTACTTAGAAGTAAAGGTCTTTACCGAATCGCCACAGGCCAAGAAACCAAGCCAAAAGATGAAGACAAAGCAACCAAATGGGAAAATAGGCAAGATCAAGCACGTGGGTTGATAGGGATGTCTATCTCTCCAGATCTTAGATTCCATATTGCTGAACTTGATACTCCTGATAAAGCAATGGAGCAGCTTACTAAATTTTTTGGAATCAAAAATGAACTTAGAGCCCATCAACTTGAAAATGAGTTGCTTACATTGGACCCCAATAATTTTTCTTGCATTGAAGATTTTTTGTCCAAGTTCAAGACCCTTAGACTTCTCTTGGAAGGTGTTAAAGTTAAGAAAGAAGATAGTGCCCTTATCTATTGCATTCTTACTAAGTTGGGACCAGCCTACTCTGTGTTTGTTTCCACCTTCCATTCTACAAGAGAAGCCTTCATTTCTCAAGGACATGACTACAAGCCCCCTTCCTTTGATGCTTTTTGTGATTCTTTAATAAGAGAACAAGAAAAACTCTTACACCTTGGTCTTCTTAATCTTGGAAACTCTTCTAAGAAAGCATTAACCGCCCAACAGCAACCAAACTCAAAGAATCCTAAGAAGTCATATCCTAAAAAGAATGGTCCTAAACCAAACAAGGGTCCTAAGCAATTTCAGCCTCAAAATGAAAAATCATTTCTCCAGAATGATAAGGCAACTAAAAACAAAGGGAAGAATATTGATAGATATTACAACTTTTGTAATCGAGATGGCCACTTAGAATCTACATAGTGTGACAAGTTTCAAACCCTTGGGCATGGAGTTGTGGAGTAAGACTGCTGTTGCATTTTCTTGGTCACAAGAGGAAAAAGGGGCAAGGTAGCTGCTCATGAAACAATACTTGAGGTAAATGAAGATGGATTGCAGGCTAAGAAATGAGAGGCAACAAAGAATCTCTCAAACAGGTTAGCAGAAGGAAGATGAACGAGCTCTACCTAGGAGCAGCTAAGAATTCCCAGATAACAGTCATGCATATGTGAAATAGAGCAAATATGAGCCATAAGGAATCCATATTTATGCCTAAATCAAGAGGGAAACATTAAGAAGCCACAGAAACTGAGCATAGAGTGCAGGTAAGCAAATTCTAAACCAAACTTTTGTTCTGTGACTTGAGCTATGTGAAATTAATATAACATAGGTAAGGAACACTTATTGATTCAGAAAGCAGCACAAGATTTCCCTCAATCACTCTTCAGAGACATTAACAATACATCAAACAGTCTGTTCTCCAAGCTTTCAACAATCTTTGATTAAGTAGAACATATCAGATACGGAGCGAGTCTCTCTTGGAGTGCATTAACGAACCCTCCAACCACACCTTATTACATTGTTCAGGGCTGTATTTATAGGCAAAATATCTACAAAACAAATCTCATGGAAGATCTATGGTAATAACTCTGATTTAGGTACTTTCTACTGAACATAAATGCGCAAAATATCTATCTAACAGTTGTGCTAGGGCATCAGGCATCAAAATTGAGTTAATATGGTCCTTTGAGAAATGCGCTGACCGGCTCTGTAATAACTGTGCCTTGGGACTTGCAGCGCTGCCCTCATATGGCTTTTACTGCATTAAACTGTCTTGGTGAGCCTTAAATGGCTCTTTAATCACTTCTTGACTTTGAGCGATCTCTTTTAATGCCATTTGTTGTGAAAATAAAGACTTTCACTAACAGTGATGACTGATACACTTTACTGCAACACTGATACTCTTTGACCTGAAAATTGGCTTCATCTCCTCTGATACTCTTTAACGGGTCAATTTGCTCCCTTCTGCTTCTTTCGAGCAAAAATAACTGCTGCAGACTTGCGCTGGACTGAGGCTTTCCATTTTGGCCATTTTTTCTTAGCGATGCGCGATTAGCGCTAAGCACTAATCGTGCATCAAAAACTACCTCAGATTTTCATTTCGAGCTTCCTAAGCAGCAATTTCGCCTTTGCACGCCTTTCTTTCGGTGGATGATGTCAGCATGACATTAGTGGTGGGACCCAGTACATCGGGCGACGTGGCAGGGTGACGTGGCAGGGTGACATGGCACGGTGACGTGGCACAGGAAAAACGCCCATCCCTGGATGCTAATCATCGACAGGTTCGAAAGGGAATAGACCCGCCCACCATAGATCTAGGGCGCGGGCAATCGGATGGATGGCAGAACAGAGAAAGCGGCAGAAGGATAAGTGACGGGACCTATATATATATATATATATATATATATATATATATATATGGTGTGGATTCATATGAAACATCGATCGCTGATATGCGATCGGCAACAGACCATCGGTGATGAACCATATCGGCAGCACACATGTATGTTTGTTTTGTCATAGCGATACGTTGATCGGCGAAATCACTGTCGGCCAAACCAATCAGGGGCACACTTATGCGCTGTTTTGATACACGACTCCCCTCCCGACTGCGATATCACATCGAAGGGGGCCCAATAGAACCCTTTTGCAATTGGAGCATGGCCCAAGGTAAGTGATGCGGGCTTTTATGATCGGAAGCAGAATTTTTGATGTTTGAATGGATTTCACGGCATGGGAAGGGGTCTGAAATGCATGAGAAGATGGTTTGAGGGGGGAAATGAGGGTTCTTGTTGAGTTTCAGATAAACATAGCAACTGCCAAGTGTATTAATGGTTATATTTCAACCAGGGGGAGGGAATAAGTATATAGGGGAGTTATTAACATAGTTTTAGTAGGGGGAAGGGGAGATAGATAGGTAGTTACATAGTAGAGTTAGCAGTCAACATGAAAATGATGAGAAAAAGCGCTAAGTATGTATATCTTAGGCTATCGAGGAGAAGTAAGAGTTGTAGAGGAAGTATGGAATTTCCTTGAGTAAATCAGATCTTTACCAAGGCGACTGATATGAAGAATGATGAATCTGAAAGGTATCAAGCAGATCTTGACCTCTTTAGGGGAAGTTAGTGAGTGATTTGGGGAAGAGGAAGAAGGGGGGAGTTAGACATGCCTCGCTTGAAGTCCTTTAAATGGAAAACTGCCTCCAACTTGTGATCTAAATAGATATGACACTTTGAAAACATGAAATGGATCACATAGCTTGATTTCTGCAACCACAAAGCTACTTACCTAGCCTACTTACCTAGAATTTTTTCTTCTTTTGGTTTGGGTGCACGTGAACTAGCAAACCCAACTTTTCAACTTTTTCTCTTTGTCCTCCTATCTACATCTACACTTATTTCATCCAGGGGCTCAAATTAGGCTATTGAGCACCCTTGATTCTCTACCTATCTAAGAATCTGCCAATATTAAGCTGTTTGGACAGATAATGGTTCTCTATATTCTACAACAGGAAATTGAAACCTAGGGGAGACCAAGATTAAGCTGTTTGGACCTCCTTTTAACTGAAAATTCTTCAAAAATGGAATAACTCATCAAAATTGGAATACAGCAGTGGCACTTAGGCTAGCACACTCTCATGGAATCCTTCCTTGGCCTTTTTAGCAAATATGGAGCATTGCAGTATGCATAGTACGACATATTTGGCATGTAAAAATGTCGATCATGAAAGATGAATAACCTGCTGCAGCAGGAGGCTAACAGGCTGGATGGCTCATTCGGGGCTTGGTGGGCCATTGGGTTTTGTGGGCCATTGGTTGTTTGGGTCATAGGCTTTGGTGGGCCCTTCTCATTAAGAAGTGAAGGGCTCTTTGTGGAGAAAGACTTCAGAAGTCTAGCGGACCCATCATTACATTGGAAATTTGATTTTTTCTTTCAGGTTAAGAAGGAAAGAAGGCTTTTTAGTGCGATTGTTGATGTAGTACATTGGTGGTGCATGCACTGATTTTGTGGTTTTGTTTGTTTTAGATGTTGCTATATTTTGCACTATCTCACAAAATGTACATTATGTAATACTTTTTCTTGATTAATAGAAGGAACTACTCTTATTGGATCAAAAAAAAAAAAAACATTTGCACAATTTCCTATGCTAAATTATTGAAATTGATTAACAATATTTTTTGCTTCTCCGTGCAGTTGTTTTAACCTCTCTTTTTTAACTTGGTACACGCCTTTCACCTGGTTGCACACAAGTTCGAGATTGGTGAACACTACAATTACATTGGATCCATACTCCTTAGTTGTTCCTAAGACTTCTATCAATGCAATATAATATGCTTCATTGTTTGTTGTTCTTCTAGGTACATTCTTTTTCCTTTGGAGGACTTTGTTCATCACAATATTGCATAGCACATAAGTAATCATTGCTTGCCCTGGATTGGGATAACAAGAAACTTCTATGCATAATGTCCATTTTTCAACCACATTTAATGGGTTTTTTGATCCCTGTAAAAAACAAATTCAATAAAATGAATTTAATATATTTATACCTATTGTGATTGAATAATGGAATGATAATAAATAAATCCCTTAGTTTATGGGAGAATGATATTAAATAAATACCTATTGTGATTGAATAATGGAATACTACAAGGATTTAACCTAGTTTCAAGATCATCTCCTATGTTCTCCTTCAGAATTTATACATGTGGTTGATAGTTTCATCAAGCAATTATAAATGGTGGTGTTAGCAATGTATTGATCTTAGGAACTGAGTCTATATAAAATCATTGTTTAATTGCATGGCCAAGCGTTTGTTTGTTGTCAAACCGATGGTCACATTCAAGATCCCTATCACTATCACACCACTCGAATAATGATATCAAGATTTAATTCATGATGCATTGACTCAAAAGTTATGCACACCTTGGATGAAGTGAGAAAACAAAGGACATAGGAAATTACCTCACGATAAGTTGGGAAAATATTTGACCTAGTACTATAACTAGGTATAGGAAATTACCTTATGGTTACTTGGAGAAGGTTCATGGATATTGGATCAACTTAATCTAGATGGTGTAAATATTTTGATTTAATATATTATGATTAGTTGGAGAAGGTTCGTGGATATTGGATCAACTTAATCTAGATGGTGTAAATATTTTGATTCAATGTATAAACATCAGGTGATTTTCTATTTTTCTTGCAATTTACATTATTATATTTTTTATAAGATGTTGATGTTTTGTCATTTAAATTATGTTTTTGAATGTAGAAATATATTAAGTGTATTAAATAACTCTATGACATAGATTTAACAACTTAAAATTATAATTATCCCAATTTCTATCTTGACTTAACCCAATATTCACTTAAAAATGTGCTAGGAAAAGCCTAAAGAAGTCACCCGGTTAAAGTACTACAAGCATAAATATCATATTGTATCATCACAAAATCCAAGGAATTTAATCAATATGATGTTGTATCATCACAAAATGGAAGAAATTTAATGTGTAAACAAAACATTTAGTGAAGGGTTAGGTTGTGCAAAAGATCACTATTTAGAAAAATATGTCGGAATGCTAGGTAGTAGGAAAGGTTGTTTCTACTTGGTTAGATGGTTGGAGAATTGCAAGGGGAAAACAGCTAGATATCTCTAATTCAACTCAACTACAAATCTCTAATTCATTCAACTTAGCTTCAACTCAACTGGAGGTTGAAAGTATTTACTAATTTACTTTTATGTTCATTCCATAGATGCAAATCTTTCTAATTCAACTTAGCTTCAAATCACCCAAGTTCGAAATTATTTCTTAATTTATTTTTATTTTCATTCTTGGAAATTTAACACTTATTATGCATTGTTATAAAATTTGTTTATTAAAGTTATAATACATGTTTATTTATATGCCATATAAATAAAACATACGTATAAATTAAAGTGAGTTTTAATCCATGACTGAGGAAAAGCTAAAACAAAAGTATAAATTGAAGTGAGTTTCAATTCATGGCTGAGGAAAAGCTGAAATGAGGCATAATAGATCATAGTATATTTGAATATTTGCAAAATATTTTGAATAATGGAAGTTGGGTCAGATACAAGTAACCAGAAATCATATCTTACCTTAAAAATATTAAGTGATATTAAAATGTTTAGAACATTCTAAATTTAACCCACCCATTAGGTTTGTCGAAGTAACCTATACATTCTAGCTAAAAATGTCATAAAGTCATCATGTTTAACTCCTACCTAGTAGTTAAGAAGTGGATAAGAGCATCGAGTATCAGAATGGAGGGAGATGATAATGAAAAAGCACATGTTGATGTTCATCATTCTAAAGATGAAGCTAATAGTACCGAGCAAATTATAGATAGGATTGTGAAGTCTCAAAAAGAATATATTTTTTTTTGACAAATTAATATCAAATAGGGATATAATTGACAAGTTAATCAACAATTGAACACCATATCATCCAAAAGAATTTTGTTAAATCTAGAAATCGATTTTTTAATTGTACACATGAAAATATATGACCATGTTTATTGTTACAATGTTACGAATTTTACTTTATAGATCTATTATTCGAATTTGTCGTCTTACTGCCTCTATAAACATTTTGGGTTCATCATGCATTTTGTGAGCATCATGGAGATAATTTATAATTGCCCCCACACGTTGTTCATAATTTGAAGGCTTTAACATGTCAATGCATAGGAATAGACGAAATGTGCCTCTTATATTTTTACAAACATATTATGATTTCAATGGTGTAACTATTTTTAATTAGTGTTATGAAAATAATGCTTATGTCTCCTTAATTGATGAAATTTTAGTTGCTCCACTTTTAAAATCTGTGATTTTGTTTTATTTATTGCAGTTTGTGTTGAAATAGGCATGATATGTTAATTTCTTTACTAGGTGGAGTCCATGGGATTTTCTCTCAGTAGTGAAGGGCATGATTAAAATTTTATTTATATCTTAGTTTTGTGTGCATGCCATACAAATGGATTTATACAGAGTTGCACAGTATAATCTTGAATGTCCCCGAGCCATCCTTCAACATGGTGTAGCTTTTTCTTTTTGGTAAGACTTAATAAGATGTATGAAAAATAAGACAAAAACATCAAGAACAAATAATGCGCATAAAGAATGGATTGAGAGACAATTTGATAGCCGAATTGAGTCAATGATAGATCAATAACTTTCAAAAATGCCTCGATAAATCTAAAATGCCAACCACAATTCACGAGATAAATCAAGGTAGAACAAGTCAACCCAATAACATTAAAATTAAAAAACCAAAAATAGATGACAAATAAATGACAACACTCTAATTAGCAACCCAATAACATTAAAATTAAAACACCAAATATACATGAAAAAGCAATGCCAAAACTCTAATTAGCTTCAATCTCATGCACCCAACAAAAAAGAAATGAAAAATTTGTATCTCAAAAATAAACTACTACTTGAAAATAAAAAGCACAAGAACCTTTAATTAAGTGTATTATGCCTCATCTTAGGAAGCTAATACAACCCATGTCCCAAGAAAATAGGGAAGCAAACCTATAGTTCCACTTGCAATCATGATGGGGCAATTACAACCTAGGAACCTAAAGGTCATGGAAATCATAAAAGATAGAAATGTAATGATACTCATGGATTTCAACAAACTTACTACATCGACATTGATTTCACTAAGCATCTAAACCTATTTATGTACCCCATCAATGACCTGATAATTACAGTATTTGATGGATGAAAGGTCAAAGGAGTAGGAAAGTTTCATAAAATCCCTATTCAAATCCAAGTTTTGGAACTACAATTAGGATTGTATGCTTTGAAACTCGATGAGATGGATACTTTCCTTCATGTTGAATGGTAGATGTAGTTATGCACTTATACCAGCAACCTTGAAGAACAATGCACAAAATTTCACTAAAGAGGACAAAATTATAAAGTATATGGGAATGGATGTTCCTATCACAAGAAAAGTGAATTACACATAATGAAAAAGGAAACATAAATGAACATATAAAAACAAAATCAAGGAAAGTATGTTACAATGAAGTATCAAGGTTTTACATTAAAGAAGCAGGTCGGAAGACTCGAGCTTTCTTGCCTCTAACGAAGTAGAGAAAGTCCAAGAAGCTAAATGGATGGAAAACTATGGAAATTGTGTCGGAAGTGTGGTGGAAGTGGTATCCCTCTTGTTTCTTGTTTCTTGTTATGTTGCTGCTCTGCAAGATGAGTTGAGGGGAGGAAAAAGCAACAGAAGATGTTGAGAGAAGCGTTGGATGTAGTTTACGATTGCGGCAGAAGTCTAGTGTTCTACGCTGGAGAAATGTAGGGCTATTGTTTGGAGGACCTACAGAGGGCAGTAGCTGAGATGATGGGAAGCATACTTTGGGAAGCACATACAAGGCTATCATGGAAGGAAGACTCATTGTAACTGTTAAGAGGCTCAAGAACTCAGCAGGGTGAGCAGAAGTGAGTTTGAGAGTGTTACACAAAAATATCGTCACCATGACTATTTGCAGTCAGTATTGGTCTATCATCACTTATACTGGCCTCCTAAGCAAGTCTCAGACCTCAGCTCTTCATGTCAAGCTTTGCAAATGAGAGAAAGACATTAAAAATCAATAAAACTCTGGTTCTGCACTTTCCCTCACTCTTGCCTGTGGGCCCGCACCCTTTGTTCATATTACCTGCGTATCTGCACGCTCTGTCTGTAAAGGGGTGGGTGTGTACCCCTGTAAAAGTCAAAAAGGCGCAAGATTATTCTAAAAAAACTCACTTTGGGTTAATTCTAGATGTTTCTAGAAGGAATTTTGACGTGGATTGTTCGCTCCAAGGTGGTTCATGCATCCCAAAAGAGGAGCTAATCCCTTGATAGGAGGAGCTATCCCTTTGAAGGAGGACCTAGTAACTTCCCTCCATTGCACTATAAATTAAGGCATTGGGTCAGTTGCTAGAGAGGTTAGAAGCTGAACATTTTTTAGGGTAAATGATGATGGAATTGGGGCTTCCTAGTTAAACTTGAGAGGAGAGATCACATACCTTTTGGTTTCATTGGGAAGTGAGTGAAACTTGTCAAAGTAGAGGAGACTTCTTTTTGGACCCTAGGAGGAGCTTGTACAGCATCAAGGCACAGGTTGTAAAGTTCTTCTTTCATTTGAATTAATACAATCAGATTCATTTTTCTCAACAAATTGTCTTATGGTTTGTTTCATAATCTCCTTGATCATTATGATGAATATGCTTATGATATTGGCTTTTCAGGTGCTATTTAATTTGTTTGCTAGTTTGTGTTTGCAGAATTACACTTCAAGGAAGCTCATTTGGAGCGAGGGAGCGAGGCTTCCACAAACTTGCTTTGGACCCAAGGTAGGCCTAAAAACACTTGTTTGCCTTTATTTTACTCGCATATTTAGAGAAATATAGTTTTTGATTGGCTTGCTTGTCACTAGATATCAGTAGATACTAGGAAGATCGATCTTGTCCTCAACCTCGACTCATTCTGCATGACAAGGACCCAGGAAAAACTATGCATAGAAATAGGAGGCTTGGAGGGTAGAGGAGAAAGTTTGTGAGAAGCCTTTCACTGTCTATGAGCAGTAGAGGGATTCTACTGAGAGCTGGACAACTTCTGAGCTAAGGCTTTTTGTAATCTGTACTATATTTCCACTTGTATGATAATACAGAGATGGGGTTTTAGGCAAGTGATTTCCCCAGGTAAATTCTTCTGTGTTATGTGTGATTGATTCCTTCTTATCAGTTATATGTCTTCTTATTGATGTTGCTCATGGTTGATAAAGCTTTCGCTAAATTGTTTGTAGAAGTAGATCAAGTGATTTGCTTTAGTACATTGCATTACTAGGTTGATCTACAGGTGGGAAATTTCTACATGGTATCAGAGCTAGATGATTTGTAGAAAAAGTTCTACATGGTATCAAAGCTATCTAATTTGTAGGAAAAATTCTACAAAATTCTACAGGAGTAATATGCCCAAGTGGAAACTGGGATTAAAGGCCTAATAGTCTCTGCGAAAAATTCCTTGGTCGCGCAATGGTGGTAAGATACACGTGACACATAAATGGTGAAGGGAGATCAACAATATGCCTTTGTCTCGATGAGGGGAGATAAATTTATTATGTTAATTCTTGGCTTGGTGGTGTAAACCAAGCATCCTTCACTTAAGGTGTCCTTGTGTGTGCAAGTTTATTTGTTGATTAAGTCCATATCATGTTTGTAAAAAAGAAAAAAACTTGTTGAAAATAAACTCAAATTAAGGACAAAAAATGAACAACAAAATAATTAACTAAACCCCACCCAAACTTAATTTGCAAACATTGTGCTAGTTTGTGGTGAAATCAACTAAAAAACACACTAATAAGGTCAATATATATAATTGTGAGCGTGACTAAGATCAAATGACAGTAGGCTCCTAGAAAGTGGTGCAGATAGAGAAAAAATCAGAGAGGAAGATTGCTGCAGAAAGGATAGGGAGATGGGTGAAACACCTAGGGCAGCCGTTGGGAACCTAAGGCCAATGACCAAACAAGTTTTAATATGAAACTATGGATGGTGATAACCTATCTTTAAATATCTAAAACAAAAGGGTACGGATATGGAAAATATGGCTGAAAGTGTTGTAGAAACTCAGACTACTCACTCAACTAAACTCCTCTTATAAAGGTGGAATCGTACTAGAAACCCTAGGGGGCTAAATTCCACTTTCATGAGTAAATCAAAGTATATCAAGGACTAGGTGGGATGAGACAAAGGTCAAACAACCTAGCATACAACTCTTAGAAAAACCCAGAAAGAGATCTGATAAAAACCTGAAAACCATAAAATCGTAGGTACTGACCTATTTTCAGGTGAGATCGCACTTTTTGGGCTTAAAGGTGCACTCTAGACTCCAGATCTCAATTTTTGGGCTAAAAGGTGTGATTTATACTCTGTGAATCTTGGTCACTAAATCTCGGAGAAAATTGTCGTCTCTATCATGGTTGGTACCTGTGACTAGCCGAAAAGACTAGAAAACTTGTGAAAGTCAGAAATTTCATAGATCTAAGGTTAAAAACCTAGAGAACAACACTAAGAGACTAAAAAAAGAATAAACCCTAAGCCAAAAACTAAAGGTCACCCAGGTTTCTATATCTGAAGTAAAAAATGAGTGGAGTCACCAATTTTGTTGTAGTGTTTTCTTCTCAAAGATGTACGAAAAGAATCTACTTAAGATTTGGATGACAAACAATGGCAACAATATAAATGGTTTTCAAACATTGTAGATCTATAGCAACTGATAGAAACAAAACCTTCCAAAGTCTTGATCTCTTCCACAATCATAGTTAAAGAGCATAAATAAATAGTAATAAATCCAATCATGCAATGGAAATGAGATATACGAAGAATAGTTTTATTATAACACTCATGAAGGGAACAAATAAACATTATCAGACACCCTCTATGGGATGGGTTCTTGGCTATCCTCAAACGTCTTCATCTTGTGTAGAGTCTCTCTCCTTTATAATGTGTAAACCCAAGAAATAATGGTGTGCGAAAATGAAAATAACTAGAGTTGCAACAACGAGTGCAAGAATAAAAATAATCAAAAGTGAATAATGAATGGAAAACCCTTCTATTTATAACAAAATATTTAGTTATCCTTGAATAATGAGCAATAATAAAATATTATTAACCCCATTCTTTGAATAACCACTTGGAATATTTTATTATATTTGGTTAGGAGGGAAAAAGCATTAAACTTTTATTTAGAAATAATAAATAAATAAATGATTTACTTATCATCTCAAGGAATGGGTTAAGTAATAATAAAAAAATAATGATTTATTTAATTATTCCTAAGGGATTTAGTCAAATTCGATAAAGAATAATAAATAATTAGTCATTAATTAATTGTTCTTAGAGAAAAAGAAGATAATTAATGATTTATCTATTTATTTTTCACGATTGGGTCAAATACGACAAGGAATAATTACTGAACAATGGTTTAACTAATTATTCCTAGAAGAAAATTAAATAAATAGTGATTTATTTCATTATTCTTCATGGGTTTAACTATAAATTACTTAACAAAGGTGGTTTATTGAGTAATTTCTCATAGTGAAAGCGATTTTACTATGGTAAAACTGGCTTTAGATGGTGTATTTTGATCCATCTAGTAAATTAGGCCAGGTGATCAATTTTTTGGTGATAACACCTTTCTGATGAAATCCTCCATGATATTTTTCCCTTGGAAAGGTAATATAGTGATCCTCGAGATCAACATTTGGTCTGTGGGGATCTAATTCCCCCATCCATAGGTGTCCATCATGTATTAATACCAACAATTGGTGCACACACATTGTGTTTGCTGAACTTCTACTGAAGTGCAGCACATTCAACATATTGAATAGTCCTGACTGTGCCAACCCATTCGCCTATTGTTGTCATTCTAATCTTGTCACTCCTCTCTATAGGTAGTCAACCTACTGCAATTACAAGTCTGCTACGAAATGAGGGTACTTCTTGTGGTCATTAAAATCATAGTCCATAAATTTGAGTTGTCAGATTTTCCCTAAAATCTCTCTTGAAAATAGCACAACTTCCAGCAATAGTGGTGCGAATGTCCCATACTCTACATCTTTGGAATCTTTTATTGGTTGGCATTTGAATTCCTCAGCCGGATATATGAGGGAAAAGGCAAGATGAACATTGTGCCACCTTCATCCACCTATATTTCCTCCAATTCTTCTTCAATATTAACCTGCTTAGGTTTCTTCTGAGGTTTTACAGGTTTGGAAGACTTCCTGTCCTTCTTTTTCTTCGATATTTCTTGCTTGGTTTGCTTTGTCCTTAGCGATTTTCGTTGTTTCTGTGGTGACGGTTCCGCTACTGTAGGTGATGCTACTGTGTGTGTCTCAACTATTGGTGTGGACATGTATGTGGCTTCCATGACTCTAGACAATCCCTGCTCATGAAAATTCCACATAATATCCTCCCAAGATCTCTCAGTCGACATACATAGTGAAGTCTCCTATAACTTCTTCACACTATTAATTAATCGATCTCTCGATTTAGTAAAGTTCTTAATCTATGCGGGAGCCAGCTATTTATAACAATTCTGACCTTGCAACATCATCATAAAATTTGACTTTTTCTCAATTATGTTCAGATTTCATCATTAAATGTGTATCTATCCTTAAATTATGTGAGTCTATCATCTTAAATGAAAATTTTCACGTATCTTTTACCTTTTAATAGTCATATTTCTACTTTTACATCAGACCTCGACACATTCCATATTGTAGCACACCTTCATATTATGTCGCAACTTCCTATGAACTTTGACATATTCCCAACTGTAACGAAGTACTTTTTTTATGGAATCTCTTTTTGCAGCATAGTTTATAGTTGAGTACCCACTTTCAACGACATGTGACACTAAGACTTTCCTTCTTTCTTCTTTAGGACAAAGCGGTAGGGGCAGGGTTGTTCATGTATAACTTCAACCTACTAACATTTAGTTTTCCCTCAATTAATTCTTCGTTTAACTTCGCTATCTGTACTGCACCTTTATGAGTAATATACTTAATAACATATGGGCCTAACGAGTGTGTTTTGAATTTCCCTGGAAATTTCACAAACGTATTATCTTAGAGGAGAACAAGATCTCCTACCTCACACTTTTGTTGGGAAAAACGATGGGGGGTGAATTAGTATTTTAAAATCAATAACTTTTTCATTTCATATTCATATTTCTATACATGACTTTACTGAAAGGAACTCGCTTCTGTATGCGATTGTTGTAACAAAAGCTAGCGTACATCCTATAAAATTATGTTTTAGCTAATTCATCATATGTTTGTCTTCAGCCAATGCATCAGTACCCTATTAAACATTAGATAAACATTAATCGTGTCCTGTAAGAAAAAAATAAATGATCACACATAAGAAACACACATGAACACCACTATTCTGTCAACATCAACTAATTTATTCTAGAAGAACAACTTAGAGGGTGGTATATCTTGGTTCTTGCTTCCATTCTTGTTCGGCACCACAAATCGAGCTGAGGGACTCATTATTGACTTCTGACTTGGTTGTTTCATATTCGTGATTCATACACTTGATGGTCGAGTGGTGCAAAATATTGTACCAGTGATTCATAGGTGTGTGTGAGATGTTTTAGACCTCATGAGGGGGTGGGCCTTCAGGTATCCCCCCACATGCCTAGATGCATTCCTATTATGCTACAGCCTGAGATGCAGTTCCATAGAATTGATGCGTTTGGTTCCTACCGATTGCAATGTTCATAGCATGCACATCTCCTTCAGATGATCCATTCAGTTTTGTAGAGCCCTTCCCTGTTCAACATGGCTTCTCCAGTTGTTCTACCCTCCTTCCCACCCATTTTTTGAAGGAAGGGTCATTATATCTCATTTACCCAGGTATTATTGTATTTAGTCCTGGATCATTTTTTTCCAGGCGCATTATGATGTGGGACACATTGTATTATTTTCTAGCTCCATTATGCGAGCATGTCATGTACCATTCAACATGTACTTCATCACTTAGTTTTATGTTTATGAGCACACCATTATTTTTGTACTAAGTTAGCTTGAGAGGTATGGGTATGCCTCCCCTCCCACATTGAGATCCGGTACCACAACATAAAAGGAGACTTGCATTAGTCTCGCCCCCTTTGTCCCTATCCTCTTTCGCTTCAACTTTATTGGTCTCTCTCTCTCTCTCTCTCTTTGACTCCTGTGTGTTTTCTAGTGATTGTGCCTTTACAACCTACTTCAGCCATACGTTTTTTTGCTAACACTCATTTGTTGGGGGGAAATCTGTTATCACCAAAAAATTGATCATCTAGCCTAATTTACTAGATAGATCGAAGTATACCATGTAAAGCCAATTTTATCATAGTAAAATTGCTTTCACTGCGAGAAATTACTTAATAAACCACCTTTGTTAAGTGATTTATAGTTAAACCCATGAAGAATAAATAAATAAATCACTATTTATTTAATTTTCTTCTAGGAATAATTAATTAAACCATTTTTCAATTATTATTCCTTGTCATATTTGACCCAATCATGAAAAAGAAACAGATAAATAATCAATTAGCTTATTTTCCTCTAAGAATAATTAATCAATCACTAATTAATTATTATTCTTTGTCAAGTTTGACTAAATCCCTTACGAATAATTAAATAAATCATTATTTGTTTATTATTCGTTAACCCATTCCTTGAGATGATAAATAGATCATTTATTTATTTCTTATTTCTAAATAAAAGTTTAAATACTTTTTCCCTCCTAATCAAATATAATAAAATATTCCAAGTGGTTATTCCAAGAATGGGGTTAATAATATTTTATTATTGCTCATTATGCGAGGATAACTCAATATTTTGTTATAAATAGAATGGTTTTCCATTCATTATTCACTTTTTATTATTTTCATTGTTGCACTCACTCATGTAACTCTGATTATTTTCATTCCCGCACACCATTATTTGCTGGGTTTAGACGTTATAGAGGAGAGAGACTCTACACAAGGTGAAGATGTTTCAAGATAACCAAGAACCCATCCCATAGAGGGGGACTGGTATCATTTATCTTTTCCCTTCAGAAGGACTATAATAAAACTCTTCTTTGTATATCTCGTTTCCATTGGACGATTGGAGTTATTACTATTTATTTTTGTTGTTTAACTATGATTGTGGCATAGATCAAGACTTTGGCAATTTTTATTTCTATCAGTTGCTGCAAATCTACAATGTTTGGCAGCCATTTATATTGTTGAGATTGTTTTTCATCCACAATCTTAAGTGGATTATTTTCATACATCTTTGAGAAGAAAATGTTGGGTTGTGTTATATTCTTTCCACGACTAGCCCATGTAGTTAACGGAGGGGTTAGAAGGGGGGTGGAGCCCCCCCTTCGTTGCACTGATTGCGTAGCAGGGGGAGTCACAGGGGGTTTGAGGGGCGCAGGTAACCCCACTCTATAAGGGGCAACACCCGGAAAATTTTTGGTTTTGAACCCTATATTAGGTTGGGTGGACCTACCTACTATTTTGTGCATGTTTTTAACACATGGTTTTGGACGGGATGGTTTTTGGTAGATGGTTTTCGACGCGATGGTTTTTGGTCGATGGTATTGGATGCTTGAACATGTGTAAATATGTATTGTAACTTTAAAAGGAATATAATGAAAAATCAAGCTGGTAGTCCCGGTTTTGGGATCCAGGGGAAAATCTGTGTATATGTGTTTTATGTGTTATGCTATCACATTGTTTATTTTCTGTGTTCTAGAATTCATATGTAGGTAATTTCTGTATGGGGTTAAAACCTACAGAAAACACTACAACAAAAGGATCAGGACCACGATGTGGCAAAGAATATGAAGAAGAAGTATGTGCTGATCAAAGGCAATAGGGGCTATGATGTAAACTCGATCAACAACCAAGTAGTCCACTTCACCACACATATTTTGGCAATAAAATCATCAGGAAGTGCCGCGCAAATAAATTTCATGTGTCGATGGTGTTTTTAGTCACGTAGTGCACAAATGGAGTCCAATATAACTGGGTTAGATATTTATGTAAGGAATTCCTATATGACTCTTGTGAGGTCTAGGAGAAAGTTAGATATTTCCATTACACCTCGTTAATCTTCATCATTCTTATGTTGCCATGGAAGGAGCTAGATGATATGTAGTTTCCTTCGATAGAAGCAGATGTATGTGAGGCTGTGAGGTATGCTTTGCTATGGCATACCTCCCAACCATCGTGATTGCAGGAGAATAGGATATTTTTTTCTATTATATTAAACGGATCTAGACATGTTAGTAAACGAGTATCAGTGCCTTTTGTAAAGTTTTCACAAACAATGTCACCCTATGGTGAGGTTCAAGGAAAATTTCCATAAATTGTGCATACACACACGTAGAGACACGAAGAAGGAATGGCATGCATTTCCATATATGGTCAAAGAAGATGATCTGGTATAAGTAACATAGACATAGGCTGCATAATGGATGACTACGTTGGAGGATGTAGGAGAGAGCACAACAGAATAAGAAGAGATGGACACTTTACACCATGGTGAAGGAAGTGGAAAAGACAAGGAGAAGGAAGGAGAGGAAGAGGAAGAGGAAGAAGAACACCACGAATAAGAAAACCATAATGAAGAAGACCATGAGGAGGATCCTCAAGGAGGTGAGGATACGACTAAGGAGAAAGAAAAGTCAGAAAGAGAGAAAATGGTTGTGGAGAAAAAGAAGATCCAAGGTGAAGCTACCATTAAGAGTAGAAAGAGGTATAATGCAGATAGAACAAAAGAAATCACACCAATGGTTCCCACTAAAGGTGATGTGGATAAAATTGGAGACAAGGTTCATGAAATAACAATGGAATTGTGGAATAGGGTGGAAGATCACTATGGCGAGCTGATCACACGTGTGCAATAGATTATTTTCAAGTTGAATATTTTGGCACATATATCGAGACCAGACATGCAGATAGGCCAAGGACTCCATCTAGAAGGGTTGATAGAAACAACATTCGGGATGACGAGAATGCAGATACCTGCCGAAGCTCTACAGTTAGACTCCGTCGAAGTCAAGCAATAACTAAAAGTTTGGGACCATGTCAACATGAACATGGTAGCACTGCCCACTCGAGTGCTACATGAAAGTCACCAAGGTATCAAAAATGAGCTCGAGGAGTGAGAGAAACACTCACAATTAAACATTCAGATAGAACAAGAGCATGTTGCACTAAAGAAATAGCTCGATGAGGTCATCAAGGACAAGGAACATGCAGAGCTACAAAAACAAAAAGTGAAGGAGGTGGTCAAAGCCACTTGAAAGGAAACTCTGGACATGGATGTCCACGAGGATGAGTCAACAGAAGATAAGGTCGTGAAGTTTAGCCTTGTAGTCAAGAAGTAGAAGGATAAAATTTCCATAGTGCAATTGAAGTATGAGACGCATATGAGAGAGCTGCAAATGAAGTTACATCTAGCCACACCATGAGAAGTGGGTGAACAGAGGGAAATTAACTTAAAGAGTGGGATGGCGAGCATCTTTGCAACATTGGCAAACTGTGAAAAATTACTAGGTGAGAGCATGAAAATTTGGAATTGCTGCAAATGAAGTTGCATCCAACCACGGCATGAGAAGTGCATGAATAGAGGGAAATTAACGTAAAGAGTGGGATGGCCAGCATCTTTGCAACATTGGTAGACTGTGAAAAATTACTAGATGAGAGCATGAAAATTTGGAATTCGTTGCACGAAGATCCAAATGTTCACAAAATGCAGGAGGAAATGCAGCAAAAGTAGCTTGGAAGATATTCAAGTAGCTACAAAGACTTTGCCAATCTTGCAGAGTCTCACAAAAATTAATGAGTGTAAGGAGCTTCAGAAGAAAATCAAATAACTGAAGAAGGAGGAGTACAGTTTGATGGAAAGTACTCAACCTTGGCACGACAAGGCCCTCGAGCTATCACACGTTGTGGATGAGAAGCTTCAGTAGCTTCGATAAAGGGAGATAAAATTGGCAAAGAAGTTTAAGAACATGTGAGAGAAGCACTATTAGAAGAAGTGTGCAACGAGGAAAAGAAGCTAATAGAGATTCTACAATAATTCAACAAGCCATACAATAGAATTTCATACAAGATGAAATGCAAAGTAGCTACGTGACTCAAAATGAGTCACACGTGAGTGTTGGGGGCATGTTGGGCACAACCCAACTTGGCCAGATTTTGCGCAACGAATCTAAATTTTGTGGAGCACACAGTACAAAGGATGTGGTAGAGTGAGAATTCGATTGTGTAGTAGAGCATCGGAGCACAATGAATAGCATGCAGAAAACTTAATGCACAGTATAGGGGCTTCCCTCCCAAGCCCCTCACTTTTTGTAAAAGAATATAATATTATAAAAATTGAAGGGTTTTGGACTATAGTAATGTAGCAATGTAATATTATATATAGGGGTGAATAATAATGGAGAAAGACATCTATGATTGATCGAGATATGTGTTCTATGGTCATATCTTTGTGATTGGTACTTCAAAGAAAGGAGTGAGGCTCTACAACTAAGTCGTGAATGCAAAATCATTTATCAGTTTAAAGCATAAGAAAATATAAGTATTACCACATCGCAGTATCCCTTATGGCTGCATAAACCTATTTTTTCAACCTCCCATAGTCACTTCGGGTGAGAGTACGACTTGCTTGCAGGTCGTTGTCAAAAGGGCCAGTGGCTAAGGGCTTTTTTGTCACGTAGTAAAATCTGAAACTCGTTGAGCCCAACCTAAGCCAACAATTCTTGCTAAACATGGGATATAACCCGAATTGACTTTATATATATATATATTTTAAAACTTGGATATTGTTGATAGGTAAGTTGTGTTAGGATGCATGATTATTGCATCAAAGCATATAGAGCATTCTAAAATAAAGAAAGGCAATTCTTTCAACAATAAATACGTCAAATCATTTGCAAGAAATTCAAAATATTGACTCTAATTGAAATACCAAAAGCTTACTGTCAATTAGATCAAATATTACAAGAAATCAAAAGATGTTAAAAATACAAGTTGGGAATACTCAGAGAGTTCGTTAAAGACCAAGAAAACTGTAAGAAACAAACATCTAACATTTTCTTGAACATAAAAGATGAGAACACATTTGAAATGTCCTTCATTAATTGATGACCCTTGATTGGTGACTAAGAAATCCTCAACATTAAGGTGGTAGAAAGTAAAAATATCTTTGTTGGTAAGTTTAAAAGTCCAAGAAATTTTCATTAAAATAGATTAGGATATATTTTTTTTTAAATTACCGAAGAATCCACAGTAAAACCATTTTTTGTCAACGTTTAAAATCCCAACCAGGATCCATCATCAGGACTGTTTAAATGCTTGATAGTAGAAGAGCTTAATTCAGATGCAGCGCTTTTTGCTTTCTTCACTCTAAATTTTTCAAGTAAAATGATTTCACTCCATATATCCCCTCCGTATAGGGAAATGATTATGGATTTAAGACATCTGTGGTTTATATCTTTTGAAATTACCAAAGAATCCACAGTAAAAACCATTTTTCGTCAATGTTTCAAATCCCAACCGTGATCCATCATCAGGACTGCTTGAATGCTTGATAGTAGAAGAGCTTAAGTGAGGTGAAACTCTTCTTGCTATCTTCACTCTAAATTTTTCGAGTAAAATGATTTCATTCCATGTATCCCCTCCGTATAAGGAAATGATTATGGATTTAAGACATCTGTGGTTTATATCAACGTTTCAAATCCCAACCGGGATCCATCATCATGACTACTTGAATGCTTGATAGTAGAAGAGCTTAATTGATGTGCACCTCTTCTTGCTATCTTCACTCTAAATTTTTTGAGTAAAATGATTTCACTCCATGTATCCCCTCCGTATAGGGAAATGATTCTAGATTTAAGACATATGTGGTTTATATCAACGTTTCAAATCCCAACCGGGATCCATCATCACGACTGCTTGAATGCTTGATAGTAGAAGAGCTTAATTGAGGTGGAGCTCTTATTGCTATCTTCACTCTAAATTTTTCGAGTAAAATGACTTCACTCCATGTATCCCCTCCATATAACGAAATTATTCTGGATTTAATACATTTGTGGTTTATATCAACATTTCAAATCCCAACTGAGAAGACTGCTTGAATGCTTGATAGTAGAAGAGCTTAATTGAGGTGCAGCTCTTCTTGCTATCTTCACTCTAAATTTTTCGAGTAAAATGATTTCACTCCATGTATCCCCTCACTATAGGGAAATGATTCTGGATTTAAGACATCTGTGGTTTATATCAACATTTCAAATCCCAACCTGGATCCATCACGACTGCTTGAATGCTTGATAGTAGAAGAGCTTAATTGAGGTGGAGCTCGTCTTGCTATCTTCACTCTAAATTTTTTGAGTAAAATTCCACTCCATGTATCCCCTCCGTATATGGAAATGATTCTGGATTTAAGACATCTGTGGTTTATATCAACGTTTCAAATCCCAACCGGGATCCATCATCAGGACTGCTTGAATCCTTGATAGTAGAAGAGCTTAATTGACGTGCAACTCTTCTTGCTATCTTCACTCTAAATTTTTCGTAAGTGGCGCTTAGGATATAAATTAGTAAGTGGTTCTTAGGGTAATTCTACTATCTAAGATTACTACATCTTGATACATGATTTAGAACATGGGAGAGGTGACATTGATGTTAAAGAGGAAACTAGCCACAAAAAGTTTAGGTATTTATTAATGATTTGATTGATCAATTCATGTATAGTGTGAGACATTTCTACCACCCTTGGATGCAATCCATGTTGCAATTACCCTAGTTGTATGGTAAAATGGATATAGGTGAATACATAAGATATTCATTTTTTCAATATATATTTAAGTATAATTACAAATGAATGAGGTTAGGGTGATAACAATTTTATATATAGAAAAAAACAATTACATGGTTATTAACACAACTTGTCAACTAGGAAATGCAATAAAATAATATTAAGTATAAATCAATCTGCATAGTTAAATAAATGAGTAAGAGGAATATGTGAGAGGTTTTAATTCCAAAGGCAACATGTGAAAGTACACAAATACACATATCCTCATGTTAAATCACCTTTCACATTGAGAGGTGGTGTATTCAATTTTGTCCACAAACCCTGGATCATGGTTGAGCCCTCAAAACTTAGAATTGGTCCTACAAAAAAATACACCTAATTTTTATAAAAAGTGTCCTATACCACAAATTAGCACTTACTATTTCTTATAATGTTTTCCAATAACTTCAATAACTATAAATGTCAATTTCAATTTCAAGGACAAGAGGAAAGTTCAACAAACTTTTATAATAATTAATGAAACATTTTTTTAATAATTTTGAGTATAATATATTTTAAAATAACTTTATAAATTAATTTGTTTATGACAATCTAGCATTTGCAAAATGAATTTGGCTATCAACATATAAATATTGATATTAGAGAATGTAACGAAACCATAGCTTAATAGAATACTTAGTTGAATTACAATAATACATTTAAAAAATTTATATGTATTTTAAATATAATTTTGATTAATAATTTTTTAATTAATTAATTAATTTAATTTTTCAATTAACTTATTCCAAAAATATAAAAAAACCAAGACATATAGTTTGCTAATACATAAATCAGAATTACAATAGACCAAGGTACCATTTGGCTCTAAACCAACTATATATTAACACATAGTAAGTCTTAGATAAGCAAATAATCTTGGAGTGCATTTATTATTTCCCATACCTGCCATGCAATAACATTGTACTTAAGCAAACGAAATTGTACGCATCAAATGAAAGTGAAATCATGAACCATGACATGTTTGTGCATATGTTGCACTGAAGAAATATTTAACTGCATATACTACACTGAAGAAATATAGCATAGTTTAGTGGGAAACTTCATTGAATTACATACTTATAAATATTTAACAATGGTTAGACTTGAAAGCAATATGTATTTTAAATTTTGTTAGATACCTTTAAAGAATATATATTTTAAATTTAAATTTAATTGATAATTTTTTTTATTTAATTTACTTATTTATTTAATCATTCAATTAACTTCTTACGGGAGATATCACAACTAAACCATAAAATCATTAAAACAGAGTAACCAGGCAGGTAGTTTTTACGGGAGATATCACAATTAAACCATAAAATCATTAAAACAGAGTAACCAGGCAGATAGTTTTTGCTCATACATAAATCAGAATTACAATATAGCATTGTGAATTCTCTATTTATAAGAAAATAGAGTATTTAGCTCTAAGCTAATCATATAACACATAGTCAGTCTTAGATAAACCAATAATCATTCTTTCCCATACCATACCTGCGATGCAATGACAATGACAATGTAATTAACCCACGGAAAAGAAATTCAAAAGAAAGCAAAATTAGGAACGATGGCATATTTGTGCATATACTCCATTCAAGAAAAAGCAGAGCATAAATTTTAGAGAGGAAAACAAAAGCCACTTAGAATAAGTTGGTCTACTTGAGTTGCCATTACCTGGTGCTATAAGTTGCTCTACTAGCCGATGCTGACTTTGTTGCCGCTTCCGGCTTTGCCGGTGTTGTTGCTGTTCACCATGTTGTTGTTGCCGCTGTTGATTTTGTTGCCACTGTTGGTGGTGTTGCCACTGTTGTTGCCGAGGATGGGATTGTCGTCGATCTTTGTGTTGGGGCCGATGACGTTATGGTCGCCGCTGTTACACCTATGGTCGACCGTGTTGTAGTCACCGCGAAAGTTCCTTCCTGCTTGTTGCATATTGCTCATGTTGTTGGCTTACCGATACTGGATTGTATAATTAACTAATTGAAAGTGGGACGCCTTCAAAGTCAAGAAGAAGACCCCCACTTCTGCAAAAGTGTATCAATACATAAAGTCATGGACATTGATAAGTTACTGTGCATCAATGCATAACGTGGAGATAGAATTTGAGCAAATCATTGATATCTGACATAATAGAAATATACAACAATACCTATGTTACACCAAATATAAAACAACCATACCTACAACTGGAGTGGGCCAAAGTCGGTAAGCAAGAGGTGAGAAATACAATGGCATAGCCTGCCTTATATAGAAGCAGGCCAACTCCAAACTCGGAATTGAAACCATCTACACTCCCAACCACGGTCAAATTTTGAAGTTTCATGTATTAAATTTATATGAATGACATGATCAATCCTGCAAAGTCTGGCGTCACGAGGATGACATAGATCGACGATCCATATGGTAACGCGCAATTGGGCAGATGAGTTATTCTTTTCGAAAAACATTTCTTTGCACTATTTACTGATGTGACTACACAGATTTATTCGCACTATTTACTGATGTGACTACTCAAATTTATTCGCGCAATTGGGTAGACGAGTTATTCTTTCCCAACGAAAACAAAATTCTTTGCCCTCTTTACAGATGTCACTACTCAGATTTATTCGCGCAAAGGGGCAGAGGAGTTATTCTTCTTGGGCGGCAGCAGATAAAAACATCTTTGTTATTATGATCGAAGCAAAAAATACAAGCATTTTTTTTCTTTTAAAAATAATGTACATACATTTTCTAGAGACAACTAGTGGCTGTACTCAGGGGTTAAATTTGACCATACCCTTGCCTATCACCCA
>APFE031702914.1:73139-86490 GCA_000404065.3 Pinus taeda
TAAAAATTTATATTTTCTATTTATTATTAATTAGTTCAATAAATTTTATGAAAAAAATAAAGGTTGTGAATTTGTTAATCAACCATTGCCTTTAAAATAAAGGAGTGTAAAATAACAAAATCACATAAAATATACTAATTCCTTTCTTAAACACATATTTGTGTTAAAAATGTAAACCCTTACAAATCAAAACATATTTAGAGGAAGTAGAATTAAACACTTGCAAATACTATTAAAGTATCAAACATAACTTCAATGAAAATTCATTATTTTTTATTCATCATCAATTAGATCAATAATTTTATGGAAAAAATAAGGATTGTCAATTTGTTAGTCACGCGACCAGAGTTGCAGGGAAACGCCGTGGCATGGAGGTGGAGTGTAGTTATGCCACGAGACGAGGTTTATAGTTCTTATACCATATGGTAACACCAAATTAAGAAAGGTTCTCGTGCATATATCGAATGATTACCATTGCTACTCACATTGCAAACACTAAATGTTATGTAGCAACCGAGGTGGCACCAAAGAATGACGCGTAGTTGTTATTCATATGTCATGTCACTGAACGTTTCAATATGATTCCACTGCCGCTTACGATTGATGCCATATATATATTAATGTGCGAAACCTTAGCAGATGCTAATTTGAATGCGCTATATTACAACGTTGTTACAATGTAATGTAATGATACCATATGGTTTCATCCAAAATCAAGGCCCGGGATATGCCACCGCTGGTACAAAACCGTCAGAGGATGTATATTTATCTGCCACAGGTCAACACATTAGCACGAGAATTTCTAACTGCTGGAAACCACCGGAGATATGGTTAATGTTTTAAAACCATATGTTATACGTGTTGCGACGGGGTTCGGTCATATAACATATGTCCACCGGTGGATTTATGGGTTGTATTTGTACATTATATTAAAACTTTTAGAGACAAGGAGTTTGGCATGTTACAAAGTCTATTCTGGAGGTTAATCCATCGGTCCAATACAGATTACCATATATGTTATATGGTGGTACCCAATTCATTATGTAATGCACCAAAACACCAACTATATATCATGTATTAAATTCGTTGTGCCAAAGTGCTCAATTAATAGATGTTGTTATAACAATTTGCCATGATTGCAATTTTTTTACAACCCAATTCTAAACTTAGAGTTTCTAAAACCTTATAAAAGGTTGTGAATGAACCAAAGAGGGGGGAAGAAATTCGAAGGTAGACGTAAGAGAAGCTCAGAGGTGGTGTTGCGAGCCATTCTATAGTAAAGTTGGGTTTTGGCATTCCAGAGTCATACAGAAGTCAAATTAGGCACTTGAAGTACCGAAACAGGGGTTTTGGTGTGCTCTGGACACATTAGAAGAGTCTGTTCGGCAAGCGTAGCAACCAATTCCTTAGGATTCGGTACATGAATGGTTGCCTCTCGAAGTCAATTGGAGACACGTAATGAATGATATACTTATTGATGCATGATTGCTCAATTTCAGTTGAGGATTAAAGTCCTTGTAGGAGACTCTTTGTTTTGTTGTAGATGACATATTGATTGTAGATTGTCAAGTATATTGTGAGAGTTCTCTTTAGGAGAACATTTCCTTGCAGAGGAGATAGCCACAATTGTCAATAACAAAATGATGTACCTCTTTTTAAATACTAAAACATGAGTAGCCTAGCCTTTTGAGTAGGGCCCGGAGACATAGCCCAGTAGGGGTGAACTCCATCATCAATCTTAGTGTCATTGTTCCTGATTTTTGCGTGATTATTTGCGTTATGTTCTTAATGGTTAACTTGCACATGTGAACTAATTCATGTTTGAGGGAACACCAAATTAACATGATGTTTTCAGGACCCATTTTAAATCTTATCAAGTTTCAAAGAATAATCTTCTTATGTAATTTTAAGATAATCTTTCGTATTAGAGGAAGTTCTCACCAAAGTGCACGAATGGGTAAAAGCATGAAGGAAATTCGATTGCAAGAATTATAAGAGTTCAATTAGCAATATTGACACGAGAATGATGCATTGCGACGCATGGTGCAAGCTTTGTAGTAAGACAAACAAAGATTGTAGGCGAAGATTGAAGCCTCACAGAAAAATCAGAAGAGGAGCAGTCCTTCAATTTGAAGTCCATCCACTGTAGGAGACAATGAAGTCTTTCCACTTCATTAGGAAGATGAAGAAAGTTCATCTCTATCTACCACTCCAAAAGAAAAATTATTGGAAGAAGCCATTGGTACGTTTTCCTCACCTTCGGAGGAATTTCCTTATGTTCTAGCATCACCAGGAAATGATTCTGAGTCAAAGAAGGTGTTATAGACATATTTGGGCATTGCAACCCCAATATTATATGTCGATAAACCAAGGGCTCTTTAACCCCTAAAAGTGTTGTTTCATACCCTAAAATATCATAGTCAACTGATTACATCATTCCCCAGAAATTCCACCTGAAAAACTAGCCAGAACTGGCCAAAACTGGACCATACTGCCTGCTCCACTGTCAGGGTGAGATGCATACTGACTCCCACACTAGCCACGTGCAATGCATACTGAAGAGGCCTTCTGTGGGGTGCGATGAGCATGAATGGACAAATGACTGAGACAGTTTGCTAAGTGGATGATCATGGAATCTTCTAGAAACTTCTCCTATGACACTTGCCTCTCTGAATGCGCCCAAGGATGAGTAAGAGATCTAAGAAATCTCCAAGTGGAACCAAGAACTACAAGTGGAATGACACTAAACAAAAACCGAGAGATGACTCACACCCTTGTAGACATCTATAAATGGATCCCTCATCTGAGAGATCTGGAGGCTGGAATTTTGTATTTTTTAAGGAATTGCTGATAGTTTGTCTTTGAAAAGGAGAATTGTATTGTTGGGTGATCCTGCTTTTCATGAGGTGAAGAGGGCTTCGATGCTGGGAGGATGATGCTGGATCAGACATTTGGGTTGTAATTCTCCCTTCTATTTTAATAAAGTTCTTTGAGTTTTCCTCCATACAATTGTGTACTTGTGAATCTTGTTATTTGTGAATGTCATTGTATGTTCAATGTATTTTTGATTATGCATTGTTTATGATATAATAGATCGAGATGCTTTGATGGTGTTCTGTTACTTTGTTTCTACAGTTATTCTGTAAGCGAGACAAGTAGGAGAGGAGTTGCAAGCTCTATAGAGAGAGAGAGAGAAATAAAGTAAGGAGTCAAGCGGAAGATCGAGGTTGGTCCCTTTGCTTCTCTCTTATCTATCATAGATAAAGGAAATCACAAATTACTTTAATTGTTTGTTTCTAGGAGAGATGCCAATCCTAGTGGGACTAGCAGATCGAAAAGACACTAGTTTGCCCAGAAACAAAATGGCGACTCCACTGGAGAACAAATAGTTTGTTTGTTTGTTGTTAATTGTTTGTTTTATAAATTATAGATGGAGCCTAAGGTTAGCGAGATAGTCTTCGCATTGCTCTTGCTCTACAATTGCAAAGTAGATGAATGCTGCTTCAGTCAATCTCCGGTTTAGTTTATGATTTGAACAACTAACTTACAAGCATTCTAGATGCCCTTTTGGTAGCTCAGTAACCTCCCAAGATCATATCCCTCTACTTTGTTCTTTACTGTTCATAATAGCTTAGCTTAACTCATTGAAGTTAGCCTCAAATTTGAGCCAAAACCCACCTCAGTTGTGCTCCCTGGCCCATCGCACTATCTATAACTGGAAGCTAGTATGCAACGCACCTCCTGAGTGTAACAGGTGAGATGCATCTCTATTTCTGTGAAGCACAGGTGCGATGACTGAGTAATCCCATTTCTCTCCTCGAAATATGGGTTTTTTTGTCCTTATTTTCAACTCTGTTTAGTTGTTTTGTTACTTATGAACAATATCTCATTGCTGAAGCCTCCTTGCTTTACATAATTCAGCCTCCATTGAGTAGGATTGGTTAATTTTTTTGTGTATTTTTCCATCATTTATGATCCTTTGTCAAAAAGTAGCTTAAACTAAACTGTCATTTTGATGCAAAAAAGTGTCGTAACTGTTGTTTTGTGTCAAAAAGAGGAGTGTAGTAAAGTCTTCCTTCTCTAGAACATCGATTGAAGTCTTGGTCATGTATTTGATTTGATTTGTTGGTATTTGAAGTGTCAAAATCATCTTCTATTCGAAATTGAAAACTTTTGTTTAAGTCTTCCTTTCATTTGGAAAAAGAAATTGTCGAAATGTCGCTTTAAAGAAAATATTTCAAATCTATACTTAGTTTTCGTTTTTGGCATTCTTCACATTAAAGGGAAACGAAAAAAATACATGCATTTGCAATTGCATTTAAACTGTGTGCGAAAAATGATTTAGGAAAAGTGCATTTAGTGTGTGCTCTTTGCTCTTTGTTTGAAAGAACCGTAATCTTCATTCCTTAGTAGCTAGGATTTTCGTTGCTTAAAATAAATAACGATAGTTTAGATTGCATATTTAGGAATTTACATCCACATCACACGGTGAAACTTGAAAGAAAAACTTCTAAACAAGATCAACTCTAAAACAAATCTCAATGAATTTAGCAACGCTTTGGAACCTAACGCAACACATCTAGAGGTCTAGGCTAGAGAGGTGTTTCAGCATCGTAAAATCTAGTAACTATCATTTTCATCAAATGTTGGGTGATTCCTTCTCTTTGATATGACAAGTGTTAGCACAAACTTGTGCTCCTCGTACCGTTGAGTATATATTGGGAGACCACAATAGGCTTATATTCTTTATCCGTAGGAAGCCGTGTCTGCTGCCCTATCGATCACAGTGCACTGAACACAACATTCAGGAAGATTGATTGTCGTACATAAGTCCTTGGTAATTTCTCTTTAATTTATCACCAAGGTGTATATTGCAGTTTTGCGACTAGTTTGGTAATCCCTCTGTCTAGATTTCTAGAGTAGTCACTTTCGTTCCTTTTCAATTCCTTAAAAGAAAAAGTCCATCTGATCACTTGTCACTTCAGGCTCATTAAAAATCGAAGGCGACTAGAGTCACCTTAAGCTTTTTCTCGACTCTTAAAAATTGAAAAAGAAAAGTTGTGTCGAAGCATCATTAAAATTTATTAATAAGGTTAGGGGCCCTCAAAACATGTTGCTAGCAGGAGGGCATGAGTGTCAAAGGAAATGGTGCCCCCTTCCAGATAATCATAAATTTTTTGAGTATATGGTGAAAGGTGTGAAAGGGTTCCAACGATACCATCAGTGGCATGAGATGCCCTTGATATATTGGCACTTCCAGGACAAGGGAGGTCTGGAATGACAGTATAGACATAACCGGATTGCGCGTAAATGAGGTCATATCTTATAGTGGTTTGTAGAGCTTCTTCCTCTGTCTAAGGAAAATGGGAAGCAACATCTTATCCAATGGGTGATAAAATGCTCCTAAAGAAACCAATATAGGTAGAAACAGCCTTTGAAGGATAGGGAACAACATGTGCTATTCCTTTGGCGCCACTCTTGAACATGGTCAGAAAGGCGAGCGTTGGAGGACTGACGGAATGATGTCAATAGCTCCGTACCAGTGTCATACCTAAGAGGCAACTCAAAATATGAGAGGAACACTTTAGAAGGCATCATGAAAACAGAATGAGATGCAGCGGGCTGGTCTACATGCCATTTTGCAGCGTCTCCAGTGAGCGTGTGTTGGAAGAGCCGAAGACGAATGGAGTCATCGGTAATGGAGTTGGACAAACACCACATGTGGAAAGAGTGAACATGGTTGGTAGGATCCTCTCCAAAATTACCCTCAAACTTTGTGATGTCTAAAGGAAGCTTTGTTAGCATAGAGGTCCAACCAGAATCATGGTGTATGGGGTCGTTTATCAACTAGTTAAAATCAGGTAGACTTAACCCAGCCATAAAGGGAAGTATGGGGACTGCTGGAATAGTTCCTAAGAGTGTTCCACTTAATGTGACCACCGGGATAGAATCAGAGCGAATGCTAGGTTGGGTTCCTGCGCTAGTTGTGGGTCTAGACATGGTGATGATATATCGTGATGGAGGCTCAGAATCAGATGACAAATCAAAAGAACCAGGAGAGGAGTCGGTATGGGGACTTGGAGGGCTATGAACTCAAACCCGATGGGGAGGAGTTGTTGAAAATTGGCAACAAGAAATTGCAAAAAATAAAAGCGCTAAAAATAACACTACTAAAAATAACAGTTTGGGCATCAGTGCTGGATTGGGAAACAGGGAATGAAAAATGGAAGTGCTAAAAATAAAAGTTATATTTTTAGCAGTTCAAGTTGGATTCCTATTTTTAGATAGTCATTGGTCTAAAATAGGAAGGAAAATTTGAATTTGGTCTTACCAGCAGTTTGGAATATTAATTAATTAATTCTCCATGATTTAATTAGTTAAGGAAAGAAAACTTGAAGTCTTTGTGAGAACATGAAATTATTTCTCCACTGATTGGGGAATGTGTCCTTGATTTTCTCCATTGATTGAGGAATTAAGGATGAGTTCTATAATGAGAGGATCAGTTGACTTAGTTTAACTTAGTCAAGTTTAGTTAGATTAATTTAACAAGTTGTTAAATTAATGATATATAGTTTGTTAATGCTTGCATGCATGTGACAACTATTATTTCAGATAACTAAGTATTTTCTCATAGATAACTGATGCAAGTCAGTTTAGACAGAGACCCAGTTGAGATCAGAGAAGGGACACTGTACTATCAGTTGGATGAATATTTTTTCTATAAAGGAATCTCATCCATGATGAGGATTTATCTCCTTCAGGTTTGTGTAGTTATTTCAGAGGTCAGTGATGTGTGTGAGGTGAGAATCACACAGGTTGCAGCTGGAGGACCTCGGAAAAACTATGCATAGAAATAGGAGGATCAGAGGGAAAAGGAGAAGGTTTGTGACAAGCCTTTGACTGTCTATGAGTAGTAGAGGGATTGTACTGAGAGCTGGATAGCTTCCGAGCTAAATCTTTGTGTTATCCGGATTATATTTCCACTTGTATGATAATACAGAGATGGGGTTTTAGGCAAGTGCTTTCCCTGGGTAAATTCTTCTATGTTATGTGTGATTGATTCTTTCATATCAATTATATGTGTTCTTATTGATGTTTCTTATGGTTAATTAAGCTTTCGCTAAATTTTTTGTAGAAGTGGATCAAGTGTTTTGCTTTAGTACATTGCATTACCAGGTTGATCTACAAGTGGGAAATTTCTACATGGTATCAGAGCTAGCTGATTTGTAGAAAAAGTTCTACATGGTATCAAATCTATCTGGTTTGCAGGAAAAAATCTACAAAATTCTACATGGTATCGGAGCATAGGTGATCGAGGAAGAACAATATACTAAGAGGAGATTTCAAAGTTTTAGGTTTTGGGCTGAGAGTTTGCACAGAAGATCTAAAAATTTTGTACAAATTTTTCAGAAACAAGTAGCATATTTGGATTCCTTGCAGAAAAGTACCCAAAGCAAAAAAAAATCAGCTGAATTGGAGTTTTGATGAGGGAGATATCACTGATTTAAAATCAATTCTTTTTTTGAGAAAATTTTGTGACGACAAGAAAGTGGAAATAGATTGGTGTGCTAGCCAAGAACCTATATGCACTTGAGGTACAAGATGCATGGAAAGCCTTGAGGAGCAAGGCAAAGGTTAGATACTTGGTGGTTGAGAGGGAGAGTAAATTACCTCTCAACGTGCAACGCCAGAAGAAGTCTCAGACAATTGTGGAGGAGCCATGATTGGTGGAGCAGCTTCAGGGGATTGTGGAGCAACCACAATAGGGGAAGTTGAGAGGAGATCGAGTAGAGAAGTCGACTCATGCAGAGACCTCCGGTAGGGGGAAGCTATGAGCCAGTTGGGCAGAGGGATCACATGCAGCCATACCTCCAGGTAGGAGGTGGGGCGATATAGAGTGGTCAGACCAAGGAAGACGGGCAGGATCCTTGAGGTACCCAACCTCTTTGATGAGACCTTGCTATAGGAGCCCTGATGTGGAGTAGCAGGTGTTAGCCTCCTGCTGTAGCAGGTTACTCATATTTCATGATTGGCACTTTTATAGGCCAAATATGTCGTACTTTTCATACTGCAATGCTCCATATTTGCTAATAGATACCAAAGAAGGAGGTCATCAATGTGTGCTAGTCTAAGTTCAACTGCTGCATTCCAATTTTGAAGACTTATTCCATTTTTGTACAATTTTCAGCTAAAGGGAGGTCTAAACAGTTTAATCTTGGTCTCCCTAGGTTTCAATTTCCTGTTTTAGAATATAGAGAATGAATAATCTGTCCAAACATCTTAATCTTGGAAGATTCTTAGATAGGTAGAGAAGCAAGGGTGCTCAAAAGCCTAATCTGAGCCCCTAGAAGAAATAAGTGTAGATATAGATAGGAGGACAGTGCAAAAGAAAAAGTTGAAAAGCTCGGTCTGCAAGTCTAAGTGCCCCAAACTAAAAGAAGAAAAAATGCTAGGTAAGTAGGATGGGTAGGTAGTTCTGAGGTTGCAATTTATCGATTTGTGATCAATTTTATGTTTTCAAGTGTCATATCTATTTAGGTCACAATCATTAGGAAGTTTCATATGGAGGAACTCAAGCGAGGCATGAATAACCTTCCCCTCCTTCATTATTCCCTAAATCATTTACTAACTTCCCCTAAAGAGGTCAAGATCTTCTTGATATCTCTTAGTTTCATCATTTTCCATATAATCTGCCTTGGTAAAGATCTGCTTTACTGAAGGAGGATCCATACTTTCTCTACAAAGTTCTATCTCCCCTTTAAAGCCTAAGATCTCTAAGACTTAGCGCTTTCTTGTCATTTTCATATCAACTCCTCACATTATTATGTAAATCCCTATGTATTTCCCTTCCCCCTACTAAAACTATGTTAATAATTCTCCTATGTAAATATCCCCTCCGTCTGGTCGAAACATAACCATAAATATCCCCTTGGGAATTACTAAGTTCACCTGGATCTTTGTAAGAACCCTCATCTCTGCATAAATTTCCCCTCCGAGGTGTTTGGACTCCTTCGGAAACACAAAACACCCCTCCAAATGCATTAACCAACTCCCGCGCATTGCATTTTTGGGATTTATTAATGTTTGATTAATAAATAACCAACGCGTCGAAACATATTAATCGTTAACCTAAAGTTCAAACCCACTCGCGGCCACAAATAATTCATGGTGTAACACGCGCGCTGTTTCACTAAACCCCGACCATCTTCCCCTCCCGTCCACCGTCAGATCAGCCCTCCCAGATCCGACAGCCCTCATACATATCGGGCGCCCCTTTGTGATGGTTAGTTAGCACCCGATGGCCGACGGTTTTACCGTCATACACTGGGACAACTGGCGTTATCCCATTGCATCGGGCCGCCCCTGACAAATACGACCCTCGTACCAAAAGTGGTCCAACGCCAACCGCTTACCGCTCTCCCGTTGCGTGACGTGGGCGCTGTGTCATCCTGCCGTGTCACCTGCCACATCGCCTCCACCTCACCCCTTCCTGCCGCGTCACCCTGTCACCGTATTGCCACGTCATCACTGTCGTACTACCATGTCGTCATGCTGACATCATCACCATACAAAAGTGTCCCACTGCTGACGTCATCCACTGTACCACTGACATCATGCTGACATCAGCAGCTGAAAAAACGCGCAAGCGCGAAATTGAGCCTTCGAAAGCCCAAATTCAAAATCTGAGGCAGTTTTCGATCTGCATCGCTACGGGAAATGGGCCAAAGTGGGGAATCTTTAGGGAATCTTTTGATTCTGCAGCCGTTTTGCGCCGAAAAAGAGCCGAAAAGAGCCGATTTTACAGTTTTATCAAAACAAAAACAGAAGAAGGCTGATTTTGCAGTTTCAAGCTTATCAGCAGAGAGAGAGTGTTCCAATTTAATTTCCAAAGAGTATCAGAGGAAGGATGAAGACAAATTAAATGCCAAAGAGTATCAAGTTCCGGTGAAGTGTATTAGTGAAGATTTTATCAGTGGCCCGAAGCAGGTGAAAATTAAAAGCCTCCCTCAAAGTCAAAGAAAATAGTGAAGTCACTTAAAATTCTGAAATCTGAGTTATTGCACATTAACTCTCATAAGATCAGTGGATCAAAACCCAAGGAACATATACTACAGAAGCACTGCATCAAGCCACTGAGGACCACATTAAACTCATTTTGATCCAGCTACCTCTGGCATAGCTCAATAGATATTTACTTGCATTAAATTTTAGCACCGGTTTTAGGGTTAGAAAGCTTCTTCCCGCAGACCTGTTTAGGTCGGTTGTAATAAGTATCTTCAGATTTTTTTGCCTATAAATACAACCCTGAACAATGTAATAGGGGTTGGTTGGTTGGTTGGTTATTTAATTGGTGAAACTATCCTAAGTGGAGACCCGCACTGTATACTGTGAAAGCTTCTATAATCAAAGACTGCTGAAATGCATGGATTTTGAAACTGTCTGTTGTGTTTAATTGGCTGAAGAGTGACTATGGAATTCCTGTGCCTCTACATGGTTCAATAAGTGTCCCCGAACTCTGTTTAGTTTTTCATGTTTGTTTTATCATCTATGTTCTACCATCTAAAATTACAGAAAGGAAGAATAGTTTAGGATTTGCTTGGCAGCACCCTATGCTCAATTTCTGTGATTTCTACACGTTTTCATCAGGAATAGTTATGAATATGCATGCTTAAATGATCATATTTACGTTGTTTCTTTCACATATGAATGTTAGTTAGGAATTCTTAACTGCTCCTAGATAACCATTCATTCACCTCCCTTCTCTATTAGCTAATGAAAGATTCTTAATTGCCTTTCATCTCTGACTTTCATTCCATCTTTTCAGCAATTGGTATTGTTTCATGTGTAGCTATCCTGCTCTATAATCCTCTTGTGACCAAGAAAACACAACAGCAAGCCTTAATCCATGACTCCATGCCCAATGGTTTGAAACTTATCACACCATCCCTTGCCTCTCTGCTTGAAAGCATGCCTTCTTCCACCCAAACAAAAAAATCAATACTCCCTGAACCCAATAGCTAGCCTAAGATCATCATCAACAAAGCTAAATCGTTAGGAGAGAGCCCTCTCTGATTGCAGGTGGGCTAGAACCTGCAATTCAAAGATTGGTTTGTGGTTACCTCGGCCGTATCCCTTCAAGAGATTCGGGACAACCTGAGTGATAACATAATGGCGGCTCCACTGGGGACCACCTCAGTTAATCTCACAAATACAATCTGAAGCTCAACTATGTAAGAAAGTTTCTGTTTAACGAGTATTCTTAGAAAATTCCTCAAGAAACAAGCTAGAAGCTGGCTCCCAAGAGAAATCCAAGCTATACAAGGTCAAACCCAGACCCAAATCGCCCAGCTGCTTTTGAAAATCCGAATTTAATCCCTAAGATCATTAGAAAACAAGAGCAACAAGAAGATCTTACTGCTTCTAGTCCTGAAACAGTCCAGCCAAGCTGTGTTCCAACCCCTGTCAAAGTCCTATTTCGGTCAACCCCAACTTCCCCTTGTTCATCATCCACTTCTCCAGGCACCTCTTCTACACCTCAATCCTTTACTCATACTACCACTACTACTCCTATTACCCCAGTTGTTCCTCTCATCCCTGTTGTCCCCCTTATCCCTGTCAACATGGCTAACAGATATGCACCTTTACACCTACCTGCTAATCCCAGGGCCATGCCTCAAGATTATTAGACCAAAATAACTTATTTTGATGGAAAAACTGCCTCCACAACCCTTCAACATACAAAGAAAATGCGGGACTACTTTGAGAGTTATGAGATTGACGATGATAGCGCGAGGATGAAAATTTTTGTTCAAAGTCTAACAGGCGGTGTTAGGACTTGGTTTAGAGCACTCGCAGCCAATTCCATAGGAGACCCAGAAGCCTTATACTAGTCGTTTATCAACAGATGGGAGAAAAAGAAAGACCCCTTGCACATACTATCTAAATATGACAACATCAAAAGAGGCCCTCAGGAGACTGTCTTCGACTATTGTGCAAGATTTAACAATGTTTATAACGCAATACCACAGAACTTAAGATCTCCACCTGATATCTCTTTGTACAAATTCCCTGATGGTTTTGATGCCGAAATGGCTTATCAGTTAAGGGAAAGAGCCCCCCAAAGCCTTGCAGAGATGCAAAATGTTGCTGTTAGTGTGGAGGCAAATCTAATTGCCAAAAGGAACAGAGCAAGAACGGAGAGAAGAACCACCTTCAAGGAAGAACCCTCAGCCTTCGACCAGAAGCTAGATGCTATTATTAGTGTCATCCATAGGCTGGGAGACAGAGTAGAGAATGTTGAGAGGAAAACATCATGGGAAGGATAGCAGCCCAATGCCATAAGGAACCCAAATTTCAGAAAAACTCAAAAACCAAACGCTGGAAGGGCTAGTCCCGACCATGATATTAGGCCTCCTTTCCAAGAAAACTATGTGGAAGCATCCACATCCAGTGAGCCAACAGAGGAGACTCACATGAACTTGATAGATTCAAAAAATGAGCAAAAAATTTTTCTGACTCAAGAAGACCAGGACTACCAAGATGTGAATCAATTTCAGACTAAGTCTGGTGAGTCTTTTGATTTTAAACAAGGTTATGATACTGCTGTATATCAGGTGCACAAAAAATATAAGTTGAGAACAAGGACCATCGATGTCCCTGCACCTAGCAGAACAAAAGAGAGAAAATAGCCCAACAAAATTAAAGGCAAGGTGATCATAACAAAACCAGCTGATACGACTGTCCCAAACCCGCATCAAGTAACTATAGAGGACATGACAGACGTACAACCTTCTATTGACCAGCCTCTGTCTCCTTCTTCCTCAAAAGAAGAGGGGAGCAACATTCCTAAAAATATTCCCAAAGTAGACATACAACAAGATTTCATTCATCATAACGCTGACATTCAAAAAGAAAACACAGAAAACACTCTTGACAAGGAAAAATCTGCTACTGCTAATGCAAGGATTCCATTGGAGAAACCATTTAACTTAGAAACAGAGATTGGCAAACTTAAAATATCCATCCCCCTCTCTGAACTTGCCAAGCATGATGTCTATAGGCAACAAATTCAAAGGTCACTTCAACTGCCAGAGGTCAGGGATGATGTAAATGTTCTAGATGATGCCCCCGAGCTGTTGTTTGGTCCAAAAGTTAATGGGAAATCAACATATGGATCTGTTCCACACTTTTATGTCAGCCTGCACATACATGACAAAATCTTGCATAATGCTATGTTTGACTCAGGTGCCTCACATAACCTTATGCCTAAAGATGTAATGGAAAAGTTAAACCTTGATGTCACAAGACCCTACAAAGATCTATATTCCTTTGACTCAAGTCAAGTCAAGTG
>APFE031702916.1:21628-50661 GCA_000404065.3 Pinus taeda
CCCTCAACAAAACTGTTCATCGAACGATTATTGATGAGGGGGCATCTACATGTATTATGTCGATGAGTTGCTGGAAAAATTTAGGATCTCCACCCTTGTCGCGATCGTCGACGACATTAAAAGCATTTGATGGACGAACATACACCCCATATGGGATATTGAGTAACTTGCAAGTCGAACTAGGGGGAAAAACAGTAGAAATTGATGTTGAAGTTATCGACGGAAATCTCGATTACAACATCCTACTGGGAAGGCCCTGGATATATGCTATGGCTACCGTTGTGTCGACGTACTTCAGGAAGGTTGCATTTCCCTTCCAAGGAGGAATTACGGTCATTGACCAACAAAATTTTCTCCCCAACAGTTCAGAAGTTACCAGAAGCATTCTGATGATCCATGGAAGCCCTCATTTCCTTCAAAATATCGGAGTAGGCCTACTAAAAGACCCCACATTAATGGGGAATTTTTCCCTACCACCTCCAAACAATTTGGCGGAAGTGGAAACGGTGGGAACCTGCAATATGATATCTTCTATTCAAAAGATATCTGAAAACGATATTAACTTGGATTATCTCCAGGAATTTCCTCCAAACCCAATAGAAATATTGTAGCAATCAATGTTTTCGGCATGGGAGGCAAACCCGAATCAATGCTCATCAAGCGTTTGGATAGATAGGTCTAAGGAATATGGCACCACTTTAGATCCTTGTTCGCAAGTACATACTACAGGCGAAGGAATTGTTCAGTCAATGATGATTGACGGGGCACAATGGGAAGATTACCACCATCGTTCCCATCTTCCGAATTGTAAGGAAGATAGTTCCAATGACCTTGATCATCCCTCAGTTTTTTAATTTATGTCAAATACTGTAAATACAGTGGATTCCGAGTGAAACCTGTCCAATATCGAAGAGACTATTACCATAAATATCTCAACCAAAACAGATGTTGTAGAGAATATTCATGTCAGTAAATCTTATTATCCTTCAGAACTGGAAGTATATTATGCTCTTTTTCGCGAGTTTAGAGATGTCTTTGCTTGGTCATATGATGAAATGCCAGGCATTGACTCGAGCATAGTTGAACATGAAATTAAGACGTATCCAGATATCAAACCGGTATGACAACAGCTCCAGCAGGTGCACCCCAAGAAAGCCACTGCCATCAAGGCAGAAGTTGAAAAACTCCTCCATGCTGGTTTTATTTGCCAGATTCCTCTAACTGATTGGGTATCGAATATTGTTCCTATAATGAAAAACAAGGAACAATTAGAGTGTGCGTCGATTATAGGGATGTAAATCAAGCTTGTCCGAAAGACAACTAGCCTACACCCTTCATTGACCAGATAATTGATGAATGCGCTGGATGTGAAATCTTTTTGTTTATGGATGGATTTTCCGGGTATAATCAAATAAATATCCGCCCACAGAACCAGTCAAAGATTGCATTTATTTGTCCATGGGGCACATTCGCATATCGCAAGCTACCCTTTGGTTTAAAGAATGCAGGGGAAACATATCAGAGGGCAATGAATTATGCCTTCCACGACATCAAGAACATTGTTCAACCATATCTCGACGATCTTCCGGCTCATTCGCGAAAGCAGACCGACCATCCGTAGCATTTAAGAGCGATATTTCTACGTTGCTGACACTACAAGATACGACTCAATCCACACAAATGTGTGTTTTGTGTCAGTTTTGGTCGTTTACTTGGCTTTGTGGTCTGAAAGGACGAGATTCATCTTGACCCATGTAAGGTTCAGGCAATCATTGATTTTCCTCCACCTTCAAATTTGCTTTAGATTCAGAAACTCCAAGGGAAAGAAAACTTTCTGAGGAGGTTCATTCCAAATTACGCTGAACTGGCTAAAGTTTATACTCATCTATTGAAAAAAGAAGTACCCTTTATCTGAGATCAGGTCATGCAAGCTTCCTTTGATGCTTTAAAGGAATCCCTAATAAAAGCATCATTAATGTATGATCCTGATTATCAAAAAGACTTTAACTTGTATCTGGCTGCAGCGGATACGACCATACCAATGGTTTTAGTTCAAGAAGACAATGGAATTGAACATCCAATATATTATTTAAGCCGAAACTTAAATGATACAGAAATGAAGTACTCCTACGTTGGAAAGCTGGCTCTCGTAGCTGTTCAAGCGATACATAGATTTCAACACTACGTCCTCTTTAGAAAAACTACCATTTTGTCAGATTGCAACCCCATGACTTATATATTGTCGCGATAGTTGTTGGGGGAAAAATATTCAAAATGGATAGCAATTTTACAAGAGTTTGATCTAGAATTCAAAAAATCCAAATCGAAGAAAGCCCTGGGTTTCGCGGAGTTACTATGTGATCTTCCATCATCATCCAACGATGCAACATCCGAAGAAGCAATCGTGGACGAATCTTTGTTTCTGATATCTTCAAGCAATCCATGGTATGGAGATATAATAATCTATCTCCAAACCCAAACATATAGGTCTAATACCTCACGCGCGGAACAACGACGGATTTGATACCAAGAAAAAGACTACGTGATCGTCGGTGATACGCTTTACCGTCATGGTATCGATACAGTTATGCGGAGGTGCCTCACCCATGAGGAGGCCAAAAACGCCCTGAATGATTGTCATTCAGGCGTGTGTGGGGGGCATCAATTTGGTTATGCTACGGCGCAAAATATTTTACGAATAGGATACTTCTGGCCAACAATGTTCAAAGATTGCATAGCTGTAGTCAGAAGTTGCCATGCCTGTCAAATCTTCGATCACAAAACCAGAATACCACCCACACCTTTGTAGCCAGTAGTAGTGTTGGGCCATTCGCCAAATGGGGCGTGGATTTCATGACATGTAACCCCACCTCGGCTGGGGGGCATGGGTATATCATAGTCGTAGTAGACTATTTTACCACATGGGCCGACGCGATGCCTACATTAAACAACAGCGGCGAAATGGATGCCCTCTTCTTTTTCAATCATGTAGTCTCTAGATTCGGTGTTCCATAGGCCATAGTCATAGATCATGGATTGAATTTTCGCGATCACATGATGGTTGAGTTGGCTGCCAAATTAGGATTGTCCCACGACAACTCTACTCCATATTATTTGCAAGCTAACGGACAAGTTGAGGCAATCAACAAGGTCCTGAAGCGCATGCTGCAAAGGATGATTGGAGTCCATAAACGGAGTTGGCACCTGATCCTATACTCGGCCTTGTGTTAATATCAGACATTGGTGAGGAATGCGACTGGGTTTACACCTTTTCAGCTGGTGTATGGCCTGGAAGCGATCTTGCTAGTTCAGTGTAAAATCTCGTCCCTCAAACTCGCGGTCAACCTTCTCCCCTGAACTTCAGAAGAAGAGGCTCATTTCTTGGAATTAATCCAATTGGATGAAACCCGTCACGATGCCACTTTGGCTAACGAAGCCCATAAGAAACGAGTCAAAGCGCAGTTCGACAAAAATGTCAAACCTCGTGTCTTCTCAGAAGGTGACCTGGTCTTACATTACGACCAAGAGTTCGATAAGTTGGGAGCAGGTAAGTTCAAGTCTTTATGGATGGGTCCCTATATTGTTAAGCATGTATTAGCAAAAGGAGCCTACGAGTTAATGGATTATGATGGGATTCCACTGGCGCAACCCTGCAACGGGTTGTACCTCAAACGTTACTATGCTTAACTCAGCGTAGTAACCCCTATGCTTTTGTTACATTTTTGTTTTCGCTAAGGGTAATTGTTTTGGTTAGGTAATCCACTTTTTGCATTTATTTCAGATGTTGAACCTATTTGAACCATTTTTTGGATATGCTGATGGAGCAAGTCGTAGTTCGCGGAACTTATCTTCTGCGGCCTGGGCCATCTTCGATCCCAGCGGCGAGTTAGTGAGTTTCAGAGGGGTATGTATTGGTTGGTCAACGAACAATATCGCTTAATATAGCACGTTGATATAACTCCTCTCTAATGCCATCGCACATGGCATATGCCGACTTGTCATCAGGCTAGACTCACAACTCGTCATTCTACAACTCGTTGATATCTACTCTGTATGGAATCCAACTATCTACTGCATGTTCCTAAGGGTCAGGATTTTGGAAAGACAGTTCGATTCTATTCAATATCAACATATTTCCAGAAATTTAAACAAATTAACGGACTCACTGGAAAATTATGTGTTAGATAGACATTTGTGACATTTATAAAAAGAAGCATTGCATCAATATTGGCATCAGGATCATGTAACTTAACCAAAATAAAGCTCCGAAAATCAAAAATATATATAACTGTTTATGGCTTACACATAATGTTCTATAACCAAGAAAAAATCGGTCAAATGACCCAAAACTCAAAATGCTAGGGGGCACCCTAGTCTAATGATGCTGGTGATAACAAGTCACCGCTTGTGAAATCATGCGCAAAAGCCTAGTCCATCGACTCGGCACACCAGTAGTATGTCGTTGCAGCCTCAGAGGTAGCTCGTCTATCCTCATGTCCGGAATACCAAGAGTGAGACCCTCAACCTGATCCTGCAATGCTGAAAGAGTCTCGGCCACATCAAGGTCGTGAAGGATGGCTCTCCCCATAGGCTCTCCTGCTGGAGTGGCAACTAGTGCTCTCAGGCATACTGCTGGTCGAACTGGTCCAATGTCTGCATGATCACATGAGTTTTGATTAGTCTTGATCAAAGAAAACATAAGAACATTATGAAAACAATAAACAGAGATATGGTCAGAGAATTTACATATAGCACCCCACTTCTCACCAGTCGGCAGCACCAAATCTGGGTCACCTCGGAAATCCATACCAGCATATGGACACTCAGCATAAACCATCTCCTGGTGGCTGAACAACTCGAAGAAGGTGTCAGAGAAAGAAATATGGGACTGACTAGCATGTTGGGCCATGAGGTCAACTCGTCTCTGCATCCGTGGCTTAGTCAGTGGAGGTAAACTAAGTGAAATGTACTGCGGTTGCATCAGTGGGATCTTTTCTAAGGCAAAAGCGGTCAAAATAGAACCATAGCCAAAATTCTTAGATCTTCCATTTTTTCACCTTGGTTAGTTGTTCTTTCATCACAGGGAGTACTGCATCACACCAGTTGAACACCTTCGGCTTGAGGCATTCCAAGGCATACTGCATATAAGACCTGTTAGCCACGTGAAGAGCCGCACTACCAGCCAGTCTAGAAAAAGTGAACAGAATGGTCCTCAAGGACGGATTAGTGAAATCTTGAATGTTGATCTTGCCATCCCTACTTGACTGAGATCCCTCTCTGTAGTACCGGCGAATGTAATCTCTCACAGATTTGCCCCCACAGGCGAAACCTAATAATGAGAGAGAGGCACCATGCCTCGATAAACTGGTCAAAAAATATATGTCCACGACAGTCAAGGGGATGGATTTGCCTCTGATCTAGAGCACCTGGTTGGCAGGATCCCAAGCATCGAGGAAATATTGCAACAAGTTGACTTGTTGCCTCATGCTAGAGATGCGGAAAAACTTGAGCAGGCCACAGTTTCGCAGTGCAGTTACCATACCCGGATCATATAAAGCGACCGTGTCTTCTTCTTCATGCTCGCATTCTCACCATGTAACAACCATTTTGCTCCGATGAATCTCTAAAAAACAAACAAGAGAAGAGTCAGGGTCCTAATTTGGCAAAAAACAGGGAAAAATTCCATGAGAAAATAGTGCAAAAGTTCCCCTCCTTGCACCCATCGTACCTCAGCAGTGTACTGGGTGAGATGCATACTGACTGGCCAATGGCCAGGCCAGTATGCATCGCACCTTTCGATATAGGAAGGGTGCGATGGTGCCTGGGCGAATTTTTCTAACCCCAGGGGCTCAGAAAAATAGGGAAACCTGCTCAGAATCCAAAGAGGAAGGAATGCAACTGAAGAGCTCAAGGTTAGCTCTTACTTGTTCCAAACGGCACCGAGAATCATCCACAGAATCTCCCAGAATCAACTAGTGAAAATTAGGGTGGAAAAGCACCTCCACAGCTCCAACAAACCAAGTTCAAATGAAATGGTAAAATGAGACATAAAAGTCACTTTTAAATTACTATTCACGTAATTTGAGTAAGGTATTAGTATTTTAACTCATTTTTCAAGCATGTGTTTTCATTTCTAATCAGTTTGATGAAGCAATTAAGAAGGTAGTACGACCATTGAAAGAACAAAGTGCTAACGGTGAATCAAATAATCAATGACCATTATCATGAGTAGTTTTTATGTGAAGCTCAAGCTCGTTAAAAATTAAACCTAAGCAATGAGCAAATGTTTCCCCCAAAGTTTAAGCTCATTAAAAATGAACCAATCTCTGGTAAATAACCATTATGAATGCATTATCATCAGCTTTTGAGCCTTGGTCATGTTCTCATCATCACCTCCACTCTGTTTTAGCCGATCATACACCTCCATTTGATTGTCTACCCTTTTTGAGGAACATCTGCGACGAGTGATTCTGTTAGCCATCCTTGTGACACTGCCATGATTGGAAAATTCCAAACCTTCCCTGGAATCAGCTACTACCCAAAATTATCACTCATTCCTCAAAAAACGAGTCTCCTTTAAGCTCTTTTCATCTGACTCATAAAATATGAAAAGATTGCCAAGCAATTGGCCTCTCCAGCTCGTTAAAGCTACCGGAAGTGCTATCCATCCTCTAGATTTTAATCTTTTTGGACCTCAGTGATTATTACACAAAAAGATCGAGCGCTTGTCTTGTTCGGCCTGTTAAAACTATCGAAAATTCATCCCTTTCGTATTATTTTATACTTTTTCAGACTTAAGGGATTATATGACGAAAAAGGATTATTGGAGTTTCCTTTCCATCCCTTTTCAGACTCTCTAAAATTGAAAAAGTTCTGAGTTATCATTGTCGTTAAACTCGTTAAATCAATAGCGACAAACTTGCCCATATAGACGAGAACGAGTTTCACTGTCACTAGGCTTGTTAAAACATAGCGACGGGTTTGCCCGAAGGGAGAATTATAGAACAAGAATATGTTATCCTCCTCAAGCTTGATGAAAATAAAGAGGTACTGGTCAACAATGACTGAGGAAAATTTGGAAGAAAACGTGAAGAAACTTTATTGGTAGCAAGTCACTCTTGAACATGACACTTTCACTCCACGTCCGATTCAGGTTGGGTTATTCCGTTCACTGGTGATATCACCATTGGTCCATCATACCATCCATCTTTGGGGTTAACACTACCAATCCATTTCAGTGTCGTTGGTATGTTCAAGAGAAGACACTCAGAGAATTCACCTGTGTCTCATCCACTGTAATACATTCACGCTCCATTCTTTCATGACCGCCACCCTGAACCTTGTATCATCAGATCATTTTCACCTCCACAAAATCATTTGCTTCATTCCATGTCATAGATGTGGGATTCATTAAGGCCCTCCTATGACGGGTCACTTCTCCTTGACATCAGCTCATTATCTGAGAGGTTGACCTAGGAACAGCCCTTTCAGTACTTTTAAGCTTGCATGCCTCAATGGCAAGTTTCTCATGTCTGGCGATAGGTTTACATCAATCGCCTTTGACCGAAATATTTTACGTGGTGTTTGATGCCAAGTCCCATTTTCACACCATGTGAATTTTACTGTCATACCTTGAGGGTCATCATCATTATCAGTGATTCCTCTTGTGCCTGTTAACAGCTTACATCATTGGCTGGTAATCAGGCGATGTCTTTCCATTTTCGACTCCAGAACATCTTTCACATGGATCGACTTGTACTCCGGGCGAAGATTGAATGAGTTTGATGACCCCGAATCTAGTTTCATCCATCTGAGCTATGATATATTCAGGAATATAAATACATCAAATGTACATCATTGCCAAATAGATGATCATCCAAATCAAAGGATGATGACTATGTCCGAATCATCAGTCTTCTATATAGACGGTTATCTGTCCTATGTACATGAAAATAAATTTATAAAGCTCAGCATGGGAATTCTAGATTGTGAAAATATTATGAAGATAATGTATTGTATTGTATCTTATTGCAGGTCGCCTTCCAGCTCGAAAAAACTTCAGATCCTCATGATAAAGCATTTCACCCGACATCAAAAGATTAACGACCTCATGCTTTAGGGGCCAACTATTATAGACATTTGTGGGCACTACAACCCCAATCATACATGTCCATAAACCAAGGGCTTCTAAGTCCCTAAAAGTGTTGCTTCACACCCTAAAGGAACAAGGTCAGTTGATTACATCATCTCCCAGAAGTTCTCCATAGAAAACTTCTTAGAACTGGTCAAAACTGGACCATACAGGCTGCTCAGTGCTAAGGGTGCAATGCATCTCACCTGCTCAGTGTAAAAAGTGCGATGCGTACTGGAAAGCCCTTCTATAGGGTGTGATGAGTGAGAGTAGACAAATGGCAGAGATATTTTGCAAGGTGGATGATCGTGGAATCTTCCATAAACTTCTCCTGTGAAACTTGCGTCTCTGAATTCACCCAGGGATGAGTAAGAGATCATCAATCTCCAAGTGGAATCAAGAACTATTAGAGAGAGGACACTAATCAAAATCCCAGGAGCTGACTCACCCCCTTGCAAATATCTATATATGGATCCCTCATCATAGAGATCTGGGGGCTGGAATCTTGTATTTTGTAAGGAAGTGTTGTTGGTTTCCTGGTGCAATATCATAGTGTTGGGTGATCTAAGCTTTTCATGTGGTGAAGAAGGGATTTCATGCTGGGAGGATGACGTTGGGTCAGAAAAATGGGTTGTAATCCTCTTTGCTATTCTTGATATTAATAAAGTTATTCAAGTTTTCCTCCACATTCTTGTATGTTTGATGATATATGCATTTGTGTGGTCAATATATATCTGGTCTTATATTGTTTATGATTGTAGATCTCTGTTCTTCAATAGTATTACGCTGCTTTGATTCCACCGGTGCTTCTTTAAAGCTGGGTGAGCGAAGAAGGAGTGGCAAAGATTTGTCAGAAGGGAGAGGAACCAAGCAAGGAACCAAGCGCAAGACTGAGGTTGGTGTCCTTTGTTCCACGCTTATCTACTTCTCATAAAGGAAAGCGAAAGTAGTTTTGGTTTGTTTGTTTCTAAGATAGCTACCCGTCTTAGTGGGACTAGCAGCTCTGAGTGGGCACTAGATTTCCCGATAATAGTAAGACTAACTCAAACTAAAACAAGATACTCAAAAGCTGAAACTAGACATTCAGCAACTGAAACTAGACACTCAAAACTGACGAAAACAAAATATGACTCAAGACTTACTTAACTAAAACAAGTACTTACAAAGCTTTTTAATGGCAGTAGACAATCAAGATTTGAGAGCTTCAAATCATGATGAAAACCACTTGCCTACTGATGAAATATGTACGATCATGTGTAGTGAGCCTTCCAATGTAACCAATCAAGCAGATGGCTACATGTTATAGCTCCAAATCTCACTCTTGTGGTTTGTGATGCTGCACTTATGGCCTAGGGCAACCCCTCCTTCCAGACCTGGTCTAAAATTTAAAAAACAGTGTCTTATTCCCTATACGTGACATTGCCCTGAGCTAAATGCGTGTATACGTAGGTCTGTGTATACCCAACCCCCGTATATGTCTTAAAACACTTAAAAAAAATAAATCTTCTTAATTTTGGGCGGAGATCACGGTTTTCACCTGTTGATTACCTGTTAGTGCCTGTGGCCCAACTGTTCCCAACGAATTCCCAACTAAAACACTACTTTGGGAGAAGTATAAAAAGGCTTCAATGGGAAGGCCAAAGGGAGGAGAGAAGAGAGAGAAATATTATTATGCTGAGATTTCCCTAACCAAGTCTGAAGATCCTAGTGCCTCTTGCACTTCCCCCATTTTACAAGAAACCCTTGTTTCCTTGTGCGTGTTGATGTCTATCTACTACTTGAGATATCATGGAGTAAGTCATGGAAGGAGTTTGTTAAAGGCTTGAGACTAGATGAATCCGGAAAACGGTTCAACTTGGAGCTTGCGAAAGGATGAATTAGGTGAAATTATTCCTTTCTGTACTTTATTTGTCTATAATAAAAGAAACACATGTCTTTGTTCCTGATATAAATCTTCTTCATGTTTATGATATTCATGTTATGATTCATATGTGAATGGTTGTTTAATTGCATAGCTAACTACCTTTCATTATAATATGAACATGGTTTCTTTATGATGTTTAGTCCATATACTGTTGTACTTTATGGAATTGATTGTTTTGCAGGTTGAAGGAGCAAAAGGAACTCCCAGAAGGGTTTGGACCCTAGAAGGCTCTTATCAAACGTAGGACCTCAGGTACGCCGCTTATCATAGAGTTTGCTTACATTAGCATTATGGCTGTATGGAATGTGTGTTTCTCTATATAGATAACCTCCAATCTACTGGGGTATGAACCCAAGACCCTAGGGGAATTTATTCCCTAACAGAATTGGCGACTCCACTAGGGACAACAGTATTGTTGTTCCTAGTTTGGGTGTATTCAAGCCAATCAGGGCTCAACTGTTTGTTTGTTTTCTGTTACTGTCTGGTTTGTTCTTGAGTTGCAAGTTTGATCAGTTTCTTTAGACTATTTTTTATTTTTCTTGGAACCTTTTATATATGTTGTTTTTTTCTATTTACAGAGGCGTATATATGCAACTTTCCTTAAGTAAACCTGCATATATGCATGTTTCCTTAAGCTTTGTCACGTATACATGCAGCTGTGCGCAAACACAATAGCGTATATCTTATAATTTTCAAGATTTTTTAAATCTTTTTGTTTTTGAAGGTCTGCCTGCTAGTCTGATTCAATCTTGAACAACTACTTTTCTGTGATAGTCTTTAGTTTTACAGCAAGTATCTGATTTCAAATTCTCTCTGATTGAGAAAAGGTTGGTCTTATTTGTTTTTCTTGCAAACGTCATTGTTTTTGCTTAAACACACAAGATTTCTTGTTAGGAATCTTGGCTGCTCTGTGTCTTCAGGGTAGAAAGGTTGATCTCAATCTTTGTGTCAAGTTTTGTTTTGGTGATTTTTTGGTTTGCATGTTGAAATAGTATCTTTATGACCATATGCTTTTCTTGCTTTCTGGAAGTCGTTAGTTACACTTTCTTGAAAGTTGTATTTTCAATTTTTTGGTCTTTATTGCCAATCCCTTGTTGCTCCTTGTTGATTGTTAAGAGCATTTCGAAACACCTTTTTGTTGAGTTCTCACTTGTTTTGTGTTGCAAACTCACAAAGTGTTTCATTGCCTATTCTTCGACCATAAAGTTTCAGTCTTGTTTAGAGCACTTTTGAAAAGTCATTTTTGTTTTTCTTTTGAAGGAAACTTCTTGAAACTTTGTTTTTCCTTTTTGTACTTTGTTTTGATTTAGTTTTCCTTTTTATGAATGAAAGTGCATTTTTGTTTGTCTTGAAACTTGCTTTTAGTGTTTGGACGAAATAAGTGTCAACAACTTATATTCTATCTAAACATTTTAAGTGGGAAATTAAAAATTGATAAACAAGTAACTTTCATTTCTTGATTTAAGAGTAGTTGTGAGTTTTGCATCAGCATGTACTTGTTGCATTAGGATTAATTTGTGCATCTTTCTAGGCATCCATAGTTTTGTTAACTTTTGTGAGTGTGAAGCTTGAGTAAAAGAAAAGAAAAGAAAAATTTGTTACTTTCTTTGAAGTTCCTCTAAACCTTGTAGAAATTTCTTTCATCGAAAAACGAAAACAAGTGCATTTTCATGTAGTTTGGTTTTTATTAATTTCTTTTGCATCAAAACACCACTAGTTTCACTTCCGCTTATCCCTTGACTTAAATAGCAACCCATTTAAAAAAAAGCGCTAATTAAAATATACTAGAACTTTTTATAATTGTCAAGTTAGACACACCAACAAGTTTTAGGATATTTTAGGGCCTTTGATTAGGCAAGTGGAGAGATAACTCTCCAAGGCCATTTAAACTGTCAAACATAGGAGTTTGAATAGTGAGTGAAAATCCAATAGCATTAGGAAGACCATGAAAGCTCCGGATTTGGGTTTTAAGCACGAGGGTTTTTGAAGACAGGGAAGAGAGATACCCCCTCTCCTACTTGTCCGATCTTACCTCACAACTGTTCCGCCTCGCTTCTGCAACGAGTTGGTAACCTTAGTTGCTACTCCTAGGGATCTACACAGATGGTTGCAGAGGGGAATCCCATGGCACCTGAGGTCGACGTTGTATCACTCTCAATGTTACTACTGGAGGGCACCCTTGCGAAGCTTGGGGGCTTACACCAGCACAGGCTGTTGTTAGGAGGTCAGCGTAACTTCCTCTGATACCTTCGCTGATAGGATTGGGCCGTCATTATCCCAGACTATCTTCAGAAGGCCCCTTACTTCACTTTCTTGTATTTTGGTGTCCGGCCCTAATCACCCGGTGCGGAAATACTTAGAAGTAGTTTGACTGGCTGATATCTTTTAGGGACTTTTTAGTGAGTGCTCTTTGCTCCTTGTATATAGTTGGCTTTAGGTATTTTCGTCTATTCATGTTTGGAATTTGTGTTCTGAGTGACTTGCTTACCACTCTGCCGATTTTGAAAGGCTTTTGGCCATTCTTTCAGAAGTTGTGGAGTTGCCTCCTCAAGGGCAAAGGTTTTAATTGCCCATCTTTCTTCCTTGAAAGTTATTTCTACATTGCCATAAGGGAAGGGTCTATGAATCAGTTAGATATGGCCAATATTCCTGTGGAAACCAACCAAGGCACCCTCCTAGAAGGGGATCATTGTGCTTTTCCTTTCTTTGGAAACGTTGGTACTCCCTTGATGGCCACTTTGAATATTCCTGGGTTGAATGTTGGACTACCCATTTGGCTATGGTCCACTCCGAATATTCCAAATGCTCTTGAAGCTTCTTAGTTGAATGCTTTAATTCAAGGGCATCACATGGGTGCTAATTGTTCATCTTCTTTCAAAGAGAAATCTGGGATCCCTTTTTCTCCTCCTTCTTGTAGTAAGAAATCTAAAAAGAGGAGAAAGAGGAAGTCAAAGAAGAAGAATAATACTAGCACTTCATCTTCAACCTCTACTAGTCATGTTGGAGATAAGCCTTCAGCCACTACTATTCATGCTGGGGGCACAAGTCTAGTCACTGCAAGTCATACTAGCACTTCATCTTCAACCTCTGCTAGTCATGTTGGAGATAACCCTTCAGCCACTGCTAGTCATGCTGGGGGCACAAGTCTAGTCACTGCAAGTCATAGTAGCACTTCATCTTCAACCTCTGCTAGTCATGTTGGAGATAAGCCTTCAGCCACTACTAGTCATGCTGGGGGCACAAGTCTAGTCACTGCAAGTCATAATAGCAAAGAGTCAGGATCATCTGCAAGTCATGTTCAAGACTCTCCGCAAACCACTGCTAGTCATGTTAGCGGAATGGAGGTTGATAAGAAACCTGGACGTATAAGTTTTAAACCTAATTTCCCTTGTAAGATATGCAAGGGAGGCCATCTTACTCATTTATGCCCTGGTATTCCAGAGGTTCAAAGGGTATGGTTCGAGTCTAAAAGTACTTCTACTCCTACCTCTAATATGGTTTCTCATCAATCCCATCAACCATTGTTTGAGCTAGTGCAATCGCTGGCTGATTACACCCCTCTTTTGGGGGGTGAAGTGCCTAACAAAAGAGTCTGTTTGATTTCGAGTACAAAGTCTTCTGGTATAGGGGGCATTCCGGTTTCTTCGAATGTTCCCCCTCCAAGTTCTAAGAGTGTTTCCTTTGACTGGGATAGTCTTATTGAGCCTCGTTTTCCTTCCGCTGCACCTTTCGAAATAAAGGTCAGAGTTAATACCATAAATGTCTATCGATGTATGGTGGATGAAGGATCCTCTGCAAGTATTATATCCTCTTTGACTTGGAAAGCTTTGGGTTCCCCAAAGTTGTTGACAGCTCAGAGTTAGTTGTTAGCCTATGATCGAAGACCTGGTGAATCTATGGGTGTTCTTCCTCAATTGCCTATCACTTTAGGTGGGAAGACTGTCTTAATCGATATGATGGTGGTTGACAGCCCTTTAGACTTTAATATGCTACTTGGTCGTGATTATGTCTATGCTATGAATGCTGTGGTGTCTTCACTCTTTCGAGTAATGTGCTTTCCTCATAACGGGAATATTGTCACTATTGATCAGCTTGCATCGGATAATTACCACCCTAATTCGACTTTATTGCAGAATACCCTTTGGTTTTTTCCAAGTGTTCAAGTAGACTCTACCCCACCACGGGTGAATTATGTGGCATTGAATCCTCAATGTTCAATCGCTTCTAAGAAGGATCCTTTGACCTATTATTCTCCTTCTTGGGACTTGGTCCTGGTAGTTGACCGAGAGATTCTTCCTATAGGGACATGGGACCCTTTAATTCCCTCTTTCGATCCTTGTAGGTATCATGATTTCTCAGAACTTGTTTTTCCTTCACGGGAGGAACTCTTTGAAGCCATGAGTTTTGACTACCAAAGGAATCCTTGGCCTGAGCCCTGGAAGGGGTTTGTCGAGAAGAAGTATTATACGTAAGCCGCAAGGTTGAGTGGTTCCCTATACAATATTGTATATATGAGGTACGCATTTTCAAGTTTTGTATTCTATAACACAAGATTTTATATGAAGTTTATATGTGGGATGTATTAACTTCTTGTCTAGTGTTCCTCTTTATGTACACAGAACTTGGAAGATTTCTCCTTTGGAAATTTTTATGGTTGGTCCGTTCTGACAAGTATTGGTTCTCAAAACTGGCATATAGGTTAGGTTTTCCACCTGCATAGTGCACTTATCAGTTTCCTTTTCCATTTTGGACTTAGGATCGACCCCACCAAGTTATGGTGCGAAACCTTCTCATTGCTTAGAAGTATCATGACTTGTGTGGTAGAGTCTACCTTATCATGGGTGCCTTAGTTAGTACCTTGTTTTCACTTGGCACTCATGCCGATTTTTTGTCCCTAGGCTCGGGAGTCCTCTTTAGTCCCGCCATGATTTATGCGATGAAGACTCATTCCTCTTTGCTTCTTCGCTTGGTTCTGGCCTTATACCCTAGAGGATCCTTTGTGTTGAGTTGTACTACTGCATTGCATTTTGACCATTTACACCTTTTGGCCTTGAGCCAGCTTCACTTGGACTCGTGTTTAAGCCAACTTTTGACCATGACAACTGCAAAATCAAAATTGCATACTTTTTACTTCTGCAACTTGACACACCTTGACCCGTGGAAGGAACACACCTTTAAGTGTCTTTGGCCAGTTTTTTCCTCCCTGCATTGAGCATAGGAATGTTCCAATCCCAGGAACTAGATCATCTGCTTCACCGACACTCGTTCTTTCCACTGTACTATAGCATTCATTTATTCTTTTTCCAGCTTAAAGAAAAAGACAAAAAAAATTATATATTCCAAAAAGAGTGGGAACGGGATAGTATTTCCATTTATTGTTGGCAGCTAGAGTCAGTCATGTCGCCCTTGAACAAAGCACTCAAACTAAAGCCTCCTTCGTTTGAGCGAGATTTAGTTTGACTTAGGTATGCCTTAACCTTGTTATTGAGTCAGTTTTCCCCCGATTGGTTATCTCTTCCAATCATATGGAGGGTTCGTTTGTGCCTTCTGCACAACGAGCTTATACAGAGTCATCATATGCTACCACATAGTCACATTGAGTCATGCTTTTGTTCAAGGGAAGTTAGGTTGAGTCGGCCTCTCTGCAGTGTCTCTTGACTCATTTTTCAGTCGGTCATCCCTAGTTGTCAGTATCATGTCTATCATCACATCAGTTATATTGGTCCTTCACTCGTGCCAGTTTGAGAAGGTCTCCATTGACTTCTTGCTGGTGAGTCTTTTCCTTATTGATGACGACATCTTGCTCTAAGGATAGGCCTAGAGCTACACCCTGGCCCTATTTTCATTATTGATAGGTCACCTTGTGCTCAACATCGACCAGTATCATGAGTCTTTGACTGAGTGGTTTCCTTTGTGTTCGACATCAGCTTACATTATCCAACATTAGGATTCGTGCAGCACCTTGGTTTCCATTTGACCCTATTGGTGGATACCTTGCCTCTGTGTCAGCTTTCATTATTGGTTGGTTCAGAGGGTTTCTGTCGTGTGCTAGCCACATCTTGTGTACGCCGGAAACGTGTTTCGGTCGGGTTACTACATCTTTTTCGTCCGATTCCTTCCATATTATTGACCTATGGGTTACACTCGCGCTAGATTGATGAAGGATGCCTTAATGCCTTCCTTCTAGCGGATCTTTCCCTATCGACTTAGACTCATTGCTCTGGGGCAAAGATCTAGAGCCCATTTGGCCGTACCTTGGGGTTTGCAGTCATTAGTGGCAAATCGTTCGCTATCGACAGTGGGAAACCATCATTGTCCTCTGATCGATAGATTCTTACAGTTGTTCGACTCTAGCTCATCTATTCACACTTGTTAGATTGTACTGGGTACCTTGATGCTCATTATCATTATCAGTGAGTAGTCTCGCGTTTGTTAATGGTATACATCAATGACTGGTAATCAAACGATTTCTCACATGGTCGACTTCAGTTCATTTATTCCCATGCTGTAGAAATGTACCATGGTGGTCAGTGAAGACCTCAAGTTGTATCAACATCCATTGGTTCACTTGACAGTTGCTCCTGTTGCTGCTAGTTGATATCACTCCACCTTATATGTTGCAGTCATTCATGGCGACATTTTATATGTTGGCACCTGAGTTTGCAGTGTAGTACCATCTTATTCGATCATGTTCTTTTGGTACTTTTTGGGATTAGTCTTTGATATCAGTGATCCACTTCATCCTTCAGCATCATTGACATTCTTATATGTGATATTCCGACATGTACTTGTTCGATCATGATCAGATGATCCATTATTTATTTTCTAGTCATTTATAATTGTATACTTAGTGGATCCACCTGTACTTGATATGCAGACATGCTGTACTTTCTCTGAGCATGGGTATGCCCGCCTCAGATAGTGTTTCTTTCTGATCTCCTTTTGTGGCTTGGCAGGTTGAATTATGGTGAAGTCCTTCTCAGTTTTCGACATATTTCCTTTCCATGAACTTGCTTAATACATTTCGGCCATCATGTACCCCTTCTGACCTCATATATTAGGGGGCATCTGTTATAGGTCCAAATATCACTCTTGTGGTTTGTGATGCTACGCTTATGGCCCTGGGCAACCCCTCCTTCCAAACCTGGTCTAAAATTTAAAAAACAGTGTTTTATTCCCTATACGTGACATTTCCCTGAGTTAAACGCGTGTATATGCGGGTCTGTGTATACCCAATCCGCGTATATGTCTTAAAACACTTAAAAAAAATAAATCTCCTTAATTTCGGGCGGAGATCACGGGTTTCACTTGTTGATTAACTGTTAGTGCCCACAGCCCAACTGTTCCCAACGAATTCCCAACTAAAAAACTACTTTGGGAGAAGTATAAAAGGGCTTCAATGGGAAGGCCAAAGGGAGGAGAGAAGAGAGAGAAAGATTATTATGCTGAGATTTCCCTGACCATGTCTGAAGATCCTAGTGCCTCCTGTACTTCCCCCATTTTACAGGAAACCCTTGTTTCCTTGTGTGCGTTGATGTCTATCTACTACTTGAGATATCATGGAGTAAGTCATGGAAGGAGTTTGTTAAAGGCTTGAGACTAGACGAATCTGGAAGACAGTTCCGCTTGGAGCCTGCGAAAGGATGAATCAGGTGAAATTATTCCTTTCTGTACTTTATTTGTCTATAATAAAAGAAACACATGTCTTTGTTCCTGATATAAATCTTCTTCATGTTTATGATATTCATATTATGATTCATATGTGGATGGTTGTTTAATTGCATAACTAACTACCTTTCATTATAATATGAAGATGGTTTCTTTATGATGTTTAGTCCATATACCGTTGTACTTTCTGGATTTGATTGTTTTGCAGGTTGAAGGAGAAAAAGGAACTCCCAGAAGGGTTTGGACCCTGGAAGGATCTTCTCAAACGTAGGACCTCAGGTACGCCCCTTATCGTAGAGTTTGCTTACATTAGCATTATGGCTATATGGAATGTGTGTTTCTATGTATAGATAACCTCCAGTCTGGTAGGGTATCAACCTAAGACCCTAGGGGAATTTATTCCCTAACAATACATACTGAAATTTTGCTCTCATTTTCCTCGAGCAGGCAGAATGATGTACATGTAGGCAACTCACAATAACAACTAAAACCAAGGCTTATGCTAATGAACCAGGCAACATTTATCTTCTCTAATGCTTGCAAAAGAATGCTGAAGGGATCTTGAAAATCTTGAAGCACTAGCTTGTCTTGCCGAGATCTCAATGGGGCAAGGTAGACAACTGAATTTGGCACTTTGAATTGAACGAAATAGAGGGATTTAGACAGAGGAGTAGTTGAAGAGGGCAAGAGAAACCATGGATCCTCTCCAAACAGCTGAAAACATCAAGAAACTAAAGCAAACCTCAAGTAGAGCACTGCAATTTCAATGGGTTCTACTTTTACTCTTGTTTGATTTAGCTGAGAAGAAATAAGAGAGAAAATGACATACATAACACATAAGTAAATTCAAAAATACATAAGAAATCACTGTACCAAAACAACATGCCACAGGGATCCCTAAGAGTGCTGCAAACCCTGGTCTTAATTCCTTAGCCAAAATGCTGATATGAGTGTACAATGAAGCTCCTTACTTTCTCAAGAGTCCAACCATGCTAATGACTGAAAAAACATAAGATATAGATAAACCATAGCTCATCCTACCCTCTAGGGGTTGAGATCACTTTTTTAGGAGTTGTTCCAACTAATTCTAAACTGAGAACTAGAAATTAGGCAGTGGAACAACATGCCTCTAGAAACAAGGGAACTGATTCATTCAGTTTCAAACAACTTTTTAACAGATGAATCTACCTCCATATGTTAAAATTTATTACATAATGATCCATTAATGTACATTAAATTACATCACAAATTTGACATTAAGAAGATGAAAAAGTCAAACTGGCAAAAGCTAGGCAAAAAACAGAGCATTCCTGGTCAAACTGGGCCAATTTTCCTCTATGCGACGTGCCTGATTCTCTATGTGTAGCACCTGTTTGAAGCCACGTTTGGAGGCCTTACCGGTGTTACAATTTTCTCCAAGTGTGCGTTTTGGAAAGGCCTACTTGTCTACTTTCCAACCCAAGTGGAATTTTTGAATTTAGCCTCCCTTTACCCCTCCAAAACTGAGTTCTCCCAACACTACTTCCTGTGTGTCGAAATAGGGGCAGTAAGGTTATTTTTTCGGTGTTTTTGACCTTTTTGAGGGCTCAAAACCTGTCAAAATTTCTTGGCCATTGGTATTCGAGCATATTTTTTCATACAAAATCCAAAAATTCTGAGTTTGTGTCATTTTGAGGTTCCCATCAAAAGCGAGCGCCAGGTGGCGCGGCGCATGGGGCAAAAAATTCTGTGTTAAAAATTTCTATGTGTAGTACCTTTTTGCATACCAGTTTGGAGGGCCTACCTGGTGTCAAAATTGGGCATAGGATAGCTCATTGGAAAGCTTATTGATTCTACTTTTCAAATCAACTAGAATTTTTCAATTTGGAGTTCATTTGCCTTGTCAAAAATCAAATCTCCAAAGATTGGTCAAAATGTGCAAAATGAGGCTGCCTAAAGGCAGAGTGCTGTTGCAATCAACTTTTGAAGGTCTTACTCAACCCCAAATTGAGTTCATGATAGCTCATTGGAATTCTATTTGTGTCTAGTCATAATTTGACTCATCAAACAAGTCATTTGGCCAACCAAGCTAGGAAAAATCTTGATTTTCCCAAGGTCACTTCAGAGGTGCTTCAATTCTCTTGAGGAAATGGTATTTTTGACATTTCTCTAAAACCATGACACCTGTGTAAAACGTGAAATATGTTTTTCTTCCTTGAATTATTAGGGACAAAAACCTCTCTCAGGTTTTCCAAATTCATCTTTCCTTTCTCAGAAACATCATTTGAGTAAAACCTACCCCAATGTGTGGAACAGGGAATTTGTCAAAATGAAGGGAATGGAAGGAGATAAGGGGCTCCTAAATTCTTGAGGAAATTTTGGGAAGTAGGCAGGGATGTTAGGAAATAGGGGAAAGTGGAATTTCAAATATTAAGTGACGGAAATGGGTTCAAAAGGGCAAAACAGAGGGATAGCCTAGAAAATTGCCAAATTGTAGTAAGAAACTAGGGTTTGTGGGAAAATGAGGAATTTAAGGGATATCAGTGATGGGAAGTGTTTAATAAGGTACATTAAGGATAGGGGAAGGTGTATGAACATCAGGATACAAGTTTTGCTGATGATTTGATCATCCAAGAGAAATTACCCTTAAAACCCTAGGAGAGGGAAATGAACCTTACCTAGGCACAACTGAAGCATGAAAAAGGTGTAAAATGACCCATTGGAACCCGACAAGATGATGAAAACCCTCTAAATGATGGCACACTCAGCTTAATGGTGATATGAAGCTCTTGGGACAACAATTAGGGTTTGGGAATTTTTAACTAGGGTTTGGGATAGTTAGGACTAGGGATTTGGGATTAATAATTTAAGGATATGGGGTTGATGAAAATGTAATGAGAAGGAGAAAATGAATGAGGGAATGAAGGAGTGAGGGAGTGAGAGATAGTTGGGAGTGGAATTGGCAGCAAAATGACAAATGCAAACCCTAGGCAATCGTTTTTTGAGAAATTACAAGGAAGTAGGGTTTGAGTTTTTTCACACTAAACCACCATAAATTTTTAAGAAGAACTCTTTCACTAGCAAGGAAAAGGGCTTGACTTACTTGCAAACTAGAATATTTGAGCAATTTTGGCAATTTGAGGGAGTTTATGATGAAATTGGGCTTGGCAGCTCTATGTGCCGCGCCACAAACCCAACGCGTCGTGCCTCCTGTATGCGTCGCTCTAGTATAAATTTAACACTGTGGAGGGCGGCCTAATGCGCCACGCCACTTGTATGCGCCATGACTCTCACCCAATGTGCCGCGCCTCCAAAACTAGAACTCTTTGCTGTGATTTTGCTTCCTTTCTTCTACACGACCTTCACTTTGCTCAATATTTCTTCTTTGAGTGCCAATGAGCTTTTGAATTTTAAAGATGATTTATATACAAGAGCTTTTGAATTTTCCTTCATAAAACCCACTTTTATAATGTTTGCAATGTGACTTACTTTTTCAACTCTGTTTTTGGAAGAAATCAATATTGAGACCCTCACTCGTCTTGTCAAGAGCTTCACCATTGTAATATCTGAACTGAAACAACGTAACACGGACACATTTGCAACTAGTCACTCGCCTAGGTATAGGCAGGCAATCAGCTCGTCAAGCACCATTCAATTCATTTCAAAAACTACGCAAAAGCCTATGTTCCATCTTGAACAGTTTGCAAATCCGAAATTCTGTTCTTTCCATGAAGAACATCATCTCAAGAACTCTTGTTTGGGCTAGAAGTGAGTCACAAATGCTTTCTACAGTCGTAAACTTGATGCGGGATGCAATATGGAGCAACCAAAAGATACTGACAATGACGAAGAGGTTGCACCTTGTGAGCCATCAACCTCTGGGCATGTGGTGAATGCATATCAACACTCGCAAATGATGTCAAAGATGAACAATGAGAAGCAGCCCCGAAAGAAAATTGACCATTACAATCTTAGGAGTAAAGGGGCTCCCCCCACACTTGGGGAAATGCAAGAAAAGGTGAGACTACTGATGAGGAAGACCAATCCACCGACTGCCTCAAAGCAGCGAACACAAAGAAAGTCTGAGAAGACAACAATGGATAAGCGTACGTCCATGAGAAAAAAGTCATAAAACACTCCATTCGACGACATGAACATCCATTCCACCCCAGACACCTCGGTTAGTCGACCACCTCTAAACTACAACATAGTTGACAACATGAAGAAAACTCGAGCAAACATCATTTTGTTCAAGGTGGCTAGGATACAAAGTCAGTGAGGTATCCTGTTGCACGCATTGGGATAGACCACAATAGACACCATAGCCTCTACTGACAAGGGAGCAAGCACACCTCTCGGATCACTTTCCACTGTGATCAATACACTCCAGATGGAAGAAGAAAACTTAGGTTTCCCTCCATTCCTCCTTTCATTTGAAGTTTTCAACTGCAATGTTCATAACTGTTTGGTTTATTCCGGTGCTGCACCCAACATCATGCCACTCTCCATTACTAAGAAGATCAATGCATAATGGAGCAAGACATCCACAAGAATCATCCAACTTGATCAAACATTGGAACCAGCCATTAGTGAACTATGAGACATAATCATCTGACTATCCCGTGACAGTCGAGTCCACCAATACATCAACATAGTTGTTGTGGACATACAAGAAGCATATGGTTTATTACTCAATAGAGATTGGTCCAACAAGCTAGATGGATATTTTGCTATAGACTAGTCTCACATGTGGCTTCCATACAAGGAAAAGTGCAACCAAATCCGGGGTAGAATCTAAGAGGTACATGAAACATAATGTCACTCCCCTCAACGGAAAGAATGAACCATTGGCCTTCCTTAAGACAACATTGGGATGTTATCCTGCATGGCCAGATCCAACCCCACCATATGCGCAGTTGGGACTCCTTCCTTGCCCAACTGATGGTAATAAAAATTGTACAGCACATTGTACCAATAGTAGTAGTAATAGCAGCAATACTAGCACATCTAGTGGTCCATGTACAGATGAGCTGTGGACCATGTACTTTGAAGGATCAAAGAGATAGGATGGATCAAGAGTCAGGTGTGTTCTAATCGACCCTTGAAATAGGAAGCATCTTGTATCAAGTCGCTTGGAGTTCAAGTGAATGAAAAATGTAGCAGAATATGAAGCACTCGTGTTGGGCTTGTAGAAATCCATCAGCCTCAACGTGGTCATACTCAAAGTGGTAGGTGATTCAGAGATAGTGGCACTGTAGGTATGTAACACCATTCACTATTTATCACTGCATCTCAAAAGTTACCAACAAGAGGTATGGTGACTAATCTCAAACTTTCAAGCATTTAATATCATTGTTGTACCACATACGCGTAATACAGCTGCCAATGCACTAGAAAATGTAGCCTCGAGAATATCACCGATTAGGGATAGATTTACTATTGAAATTTTGTACAAACCATCTATCCTGGACAACATAACTAACTTACACATGTTTAATAATGATCAATAGACACTGCATTTCATGGCCAACACTGATGTCTTCAAAGATACAACGATAAACAATGACAAGCCTGAGAACTCTCTACAAGCGAAAGCTAGTAACATGAAAGGCCACATTATCACAAAAGATGTGGCATCATTGGAAAGGATATATGACTTGCAAGAATGGTTCCAGGGGCCAAGGAGAAGCAAGACCCATAGTTCCACCATGAGGCACGAACTGATAAACCTAGGAATAGAACAGGATCTGAAGTTTGTCAATCTTGGTACATGTTGTACATAGAAAGAGCGGCAAGCCTTTATCCTCTTGTTCAAACAATACGGAGATGTCTTCGCATGGACGTATGATGATATGAAATCTTATGACACGCGCATCATCCAACATATCATCCCAATCAAAGAAGAGGTCAAGAAAAATCAACAGAAGCTAAGGAAAGTACATCTGTCACTTGAAACCCTCATAAAGAAAGAGATTACTAAGCTATTGGATGCACGGATCATATACAAAGTTTGACATTCCACATGGGTCTCCAACCTTGTTCCTATAAGAAAGAAGTATGGGGAAATCTGCTTGTGTGTCGATTTCCAAAACATAAACCACGCCTTAGACAAAGAAAACTATCATGTGTCATCCATAGACCATATTTTGCAAACAGTATCTGGGGCATAGATGTTTTCTCCTCTTGACGGTTTCTCAGGATACAATCAGGTTCTGGTAGTAGAACCTGACAAACTCAAAAATATTTTCCTTACCAGGTGGGGTACGTTCGCTTATAGAAGAATGTCGTTTGGGCTTGTAAAATCAAGCACAACATTTCAGTACACTATGGACATCGTCTTTCACGGACTCATTGGACAGAGCGTGGAGGTATATCTCGATGATGTTATTGTGTTCTCAAGAAGACGAGAAGACCACATATGCCATCTAAAGAAAATGTTTCAGCGATGCTGGAGATACGAGATTTTACTGAATCTCAAAAGGAGCGTATTCATTGTGTCTGAGGGGAACCTCCTAACACACATTGTTGCCAAGAGTGGGATCAAGGTGGATCCAGACCGGGTCCAAGCCATTACACAGATTCCTTACCAATTCAACAAGAAACACATGCAATCCTTCTTTGGAAAGATAAACTTCCTCTGAAAGTTCATTTCGGATTATGGACAGATAGTTAAGCCCATACAGGACATGATCAAGAAATATGTAGTCTACAGCAAGGGTAAGAAGGAAAATTATGCATTCGCTCAGATCAAGCAGGCCATTGCAGAAGTGCCTGTGCTCTACAACCCATATTTCAAGAAAGATTTCTTGCTATACACCTTCGCTTCTGATAACTCACTAGCTGTAGTACTCACTCAGAAAGGTGAATCTAATGATGAACATACCATCTCTTTCATGATTGCAAGCATGCAAGGACCAGAGCTCGATTACCCTGCCATTGACAAGAAATCTTATGTAGTTTACAAGGCGGTGAAACACATCAGTCCCTACTTGCTGAAGAACCACTGCATAGTCTTCGTCCCCCACCCAGCATTCTGCACATTGCTTGTACAACAAGAACTAGGTGAACATTGTGCAAACTGGATGACAAGCTTTCAATAATATGATCTTGAAATCAAGCCAATACACACGATCAGAGGAAATGGGCTTTGAAAACTTGCACCTGAAGCAATGCACGCTCTGTAGAATGAAGAAGAGCTCACCGGTTGGGAGAAGGAGATTGAGATGTATGACATAAGGCGAGAAACACCCACTGAAGACAAAACCTTCTTGGTATGCAGATGTGTGCGAGTACCTTGAGCATGGCACCATACCCTCTGACTTTTCTATCAGACAAAAGAGGGAATTACACCTAAAAGTGTTAACATATCAGTCGGTGCATGAAGTGCTTTACAGAAAGCACAGTAATGGAGTTTTGCTTAGGTTCCTAGAGGCACATGAATCAGAGAAGGTACTTCAAGATTTGCATGACAGACTGCTGGGGGTCACATTGCAGGAAATACCACTGCGCACAAAGTTATGCGAGGAGGTTTTTACTGGACCGCACTATTCAAGGATGCACATGATAATGCCCACAAGTGCCCAGTTTGTCAGCGATGTGCTGGTAGAACACAAATATTAGTAGCTACACTGCACCCTGTTGCATTGACCCAACCATTCCAATAGTGGGGCCTGGACATCCTTGGGAAAATTTTCCCTCATTCATCAAAACAACACCACTATATCCTAACAACAATTGGCAATTTCATGTTGTGGACAGAAGTAGTTCCACTAAAACAAGTGAATGACCAGGAGGTCATCAGCTTCCTCCAACAGAATATCATCTCACGCTTCGGTGTTCTAGTATCACTTGTTTTTAATAATGCAACTTATTTTTCATCTTTGAAGATATATGACTTTGCGTTATAGAGTGGTATTGTGCTAAAGCATTCATCGAACTACTACCCACAAGGAAACGATGTAGCAGAGTCCATGAATAAAACCTCATTTGTATAATCAAGAAGACCATTTTCTCTAAGCAGCATAACTGGCATACTTCCCTAACAAATGCATTATGGGCTGACCATGTAACACCTAAGCCCTCTCTGAATACCTCACCATACTTCCTGGTTTATGGTAAAGAAGCCATCTTTCTTCCAAATATCCACTTGCCTGCACTTCAGGTTTCCCAAGAATCCCAAGGCAAGCCTTGCCAACTAGTTTAGCATAAGATGGATGAAGCTTCAGGAAGAAAGGATGAAAGCAAAAGAAAATTTCACACTCCAACAGAACCATATCAAGAGATGGTTCGATAAGAAGTCTGTAGGGAAATCTAACATCGATGTGGGTGACTTAGTTCTGAAATGTGATAAGCCCCATGAAGACAAAGGCAAACATACAAAGTTCCAGTCCCTGTGGATTGGCCCATACATAGTCCACGAGAAGCTTGGCTCACACATGTATCCTTTGTGATCACTTGAAAAGAGAATTGACAACCTTCTTGTCAATGACTCAGATCTCAATAATTATTTTCAGTAGGTTGGGCCATGCCCATGCTATGTACATAGTCTAATGTTGCTTGTTGTTTTCATCTTTTTTTCTTTTCTTATTATCTTTGTTTTTTCTTTGTTTGATTCTGCTTACTATTTTTGTTCACGTTCATTTTGTTTGTTTGATATATTACTATTTTTGTTTCCAAAAATAAGTGCTACCAACTACTATGTTCTGGCTTCTGAGTAGAGTATGTGGCTGAAATTGAAAGAAACTTGTGACAGTATAGCACTTGGTAAGTCTTGTGTCTGTCTTCTCTGTGCTTGGTTGTAACCTTTGATCAATGAAATCTTGATAGAAAATACAAACTGTCTACTAGGGAATTTTTGGTCCAACCATGAACCTGTGTCCACACTGGGAAGCCCCATGCCTATACTCAGCCCTCTGCTCTGTTTTTTCAAGCTCATCCAACTAGTAGAAATGAAGAAGCCAAATATCTAAATGACCAAACCTATGTCAGAGGTCTTACATGATTCTCTAAAGGAACAACCTTTTCTGCTCTCAATAAGTCGAGATCCCTCTCCTGCCCTAAAAACAAATAAGTTCCTATGCACAGTCCTCTTGAAAAAAATACAAAGGTGAAAGAAGAGAAAGGCTTCCTGCATAGAGAGGTGAAGCATGCAACTCCACTGAGGTACTGACTAGGCTCACTGGCAGTGGAGCAATGTGTGTGTTCCTACGTGACTCTACCAGGTTAATGTCTAGGCTTGATGGTAGCGAAGCAACACCAGAGATGAAAACTTATACTCTGAAAATCTTCAAATCGTGAGCTAAACTACCCTTCCCGAATTCAAAACACTGAGATCAAGTTGAAATTTTGATTTTGTTTGACTAAGTTGTCAAAGGGTTAACCATGTATGTCCATGGGGTATGTTGGGAGGCTGAAGTAACCCACACAGTGATTCAATACTCCCCAAAAGACCAAGGCCCTGTGCTAGCAATGAAATGAAACAGAGAAGTTGGAGCTCTACCAGTGTGTCTCTAGGTGTTGTAGCGACTACAACCACCCTCCAAAATTTTGGTCAGCACCAAATTTCTAAGCCACCCTTGAGATTTTCACTTGATGACTACACACATGCGGGCTCACTGTGTGAGCTCATGTGAGTCCTTGCATCCATCTTTCTTGTTCATTTCATTCAAGTTTCTACATGCTGGTGTCTAAATCATGCTTGCGACCATGTTGTGGTTATGCTCAAAGTCTTCGCTTCATATGTACTTGTTGTGTTCACTATGAAAGCATCTGTCACACTCACACATGGAGTCACATTCACTGTCTTTCAAGTGTCATCTTGACTAATGAACAATCAATCATGAGTGTCACACTTGTCACTTGCACCGTCGCTTAGTCATGTTGAACATATGTGTCTCGATGGTTTGAGTCATTTCATTGTCGAGTGATGTGAGTGTGTGTTTGCATGATCACCTATGAATCTTTCTCTCATTTACACACTTAGTCATTTTTCTAAAAGTTCCAATAACCAAACACTCCTCTGACAGCCGAACCATCACCTTTCCATCGACTCGATCGCTTATCACCCAAAAAAACACATAAGCATCAAGCAAGTCTTTCCAAGTTTTGCTTACCGTGAGCAATTCAATGAACTTTCATGCTGGCCACCCGAATAGTCAAACCTAGAAGTCACCCTGAGATTGACTCCCCTGAAAAATTTCACAGATGCCATTGACCTTACCTGCTCAGCTAACTGAGGAAATTGTAGATATAGGTCGGACATACACCAAGTACCCATCCTTGTATCCCTCAAAAAATTGCATAGTTTTCCCAGTCAGTCATCTTGGCAGTCGACCGGTTGCTCATCCAAGAAATTGCATAGATTTCATGAGCAGGCCTTCTACTACCCAGTGGTTTGCTTAGCTCGGAAATTGCAGAGATATGATCAGTTGGTTGGACTCCCACCCTTAGTGTAGTTTCCTCTACAGCAGATCCCAACCGCAAAATGCCAGTTCCCTCGAGGAATTGCATAGTTTTTGCTACTAGTGATCCAACAACCAACTGCTAGTTCCCTCTAGGAATTGCACAGTTTTGGCTATTAGTCACCCCAGCAGCTAAATTCCAGTTCCCTTTGGGAGTTACGTAGTTTTGGCTGCCAGGATGCTGGGGAGTTCCTCCCAAAACCTGCGCAATCTCTACCTACTGACCCTCCTTGCAGCCTGACCTTTCCCTCCAAACAATTGCACAAATTTGGCCTTCCAACCCCTGTTTCCCACTTATTCTAGAAATTGTGCAAATCCTTCCTACCTTGCCTTCTTGCAGCCCATATTGTCCCTCCCAAAATTTGTGCCATTTTTCCTTCCAGCTGAGATAGACCACGTAGGTAGTCATTTTCGACTTGGATTGCCCATCTTCATCACTCATTGACTCTTGCTCAGTTTTCATTAGCAGTGCCCAGATCCATCTTCTCGCTTCACAACCTTGCTACCTCTCCCAGTCACCTGCATCCGAAATGATCATGTGTAATGGTAGACTAGGAGGTTTTGGATTTGATGTCGTCTCTTCATAAGTGACTACAAGTATGAGTGCACCAATGAACATGGAAAGATGACGAATGGGATGAACTATGGGAGCACATGCAGAAGGACATGTTCAACAACGGATGAACAAATGGTGCATGCAAAGATATTTACTCACGAACGAATCATCATGCAAAGATATGCTCACGAATGGATGAACATGCACCTTTCGAGAACAGATGAGCATGTCAAGCCTTCCAACATGTAAGCAAGGAGAAATGTGCCTAAGCATCATCAAGCAAACCAAAGACCATTGAAGACTCCGCACACTTTT
>APFE031702917.1:47652-63234 GCA_000404065.3 Pinus taeda
CACCTTCCCAGTGTACAAGGTGCGATGCATACTGATTTGCTCCTCTGTAGGGTGCGATGGTTGGGAATGGACAAATGGTAGGGACCAAAATGCGAGGTGGAAGATCATGGAACCTTCCAGAAGCTTCCCCTCTGACACTTGCCTCTCCATTTTTGACCAGGGATGAGTAAGAGATCATCATTCTCCAAGTGGAAGCAGGAACTACCAGAGAGAAGACACTAATCAAGATCCCAGGAGATGACTCACCTCTCTGTAATCATCTATATATGGATCCCTCATCACAGAGATCCAGAGGCTGGAATTTTGTATCTTATAGAGATGTGATGTTGGTTTTCTGGTGTACATTCATAGTGTTGGGTGATCTAAGCTTTGTTTGAGGTGAAGAAGGGCTTCCTAGCTAGAGGATGATGCTGAGTCAGAACATATGGTTGTAATCCTCTTGCTACTTTTCATCTTAATAAAGCTATTCTTGTTTTCTTCCATATTCTTGTGTACTTGTTATATACGCATTTATATGGTTAACACACATCTAATCCTGGGTTATTTATGAATATAGATCTTTGTTTCTTCGATAGTAGTATGTTGTTGTGATTCTACAGGTTCTTTTTGAAGCTAGGCAGACGAAGAAGAAGCAGCGAAGCTCTATCAAGAGAGAGAGGAAATCAAGCGCAAGACTCAGGTTGGCCTTCTTGGTTCTCCTCTTGTTTGTTTTCATAAAAGAAAACAATAGTAGACTTTAATTGTTTGTTTCTAAGATAGCCACCCATCTTAGTGGGAATAGAAGCATCCGAGTGGACATTATTCCCGGTAACAGTATATAAGTCATTAGAGTGTGCTGCCATGATTGTGTTATCCATGACATTGCATGGTAAGGTCCTTTATCACTGCAGATTCACCAGATTACATGCGGCTACCATTTATTGCTAGCGTATTAGTATTAGGGCAATCGTATCAGACTTTTGAACAGCGTAGAAGCTTACCATGTTGTGCGTATATATCTCTTCATAAACAGCGTGTCTTAGGGTTGTATGAAGATCTTCTTTGTTGCGTATTAGGACCTGTGTTAGGGCTCCTCCTAACTGTGGCTATGCCTCTTAATGACTGTGTATAACAGGTCCATTTCTTGCTGCATATAGGCTTTTCTTCCATGTTTTGTATAGATGTGTGTTAGAACTAGGGCATCATAGGCCAGCATACATTCTCATGGTGTCTCTCTCCTACTCCAAAAACCCAAGACGTGGAGAGGAGAAGATCACCTCAATGTGTGTTACAAATGACATCAAATCCTCTTCAATTTATACCAAAAATATATAGGTTGAATAGACATGTCGTTTGGACTTCTTGAGCCTACATAAGTTGCTGGTCGGCTTGATAATAAATCCATAATCAAAATAAATTCATATATCCATAAATACTTATCGGAATCGGATGATCTTTAGATCAATCCTACACCTCTCGACGAGAGGGATCCAATAAAAATATCAGCTGTTATAAATAAGCTGACCCACATGGAGTTTGGCCCAAGTTGCCAATTTAACATTATTATTCATAGAAATGTTTCTTATCTTATATTTCATGTATTTTTATTTTTGGAACTACCTTTATTTTGGAAGTTTTTAGAAATTTCAAAAAATAGTCAAAGATAACTAGTTCTTCTAGTGAATCGCCAATTGTTGTGCTATTCAACAACCCCCACCATTTATTAATATAATAGCTAATATTCTATTAATAAATATGGACTCTTGATAAAGTCCTTCAAGAAAAAAACAAATTTAGCATTTAGACACTTTCTTTTTAAGTTATGGAATAAAGCAAGATATCAAGTCAAAACCTTTTGCAAACTAGAAATATTCACATTTTTGCATACCAGTGGGCCAAGTGTGTCAAAAGCTTTATTAACATGCAAAACTCATGAAAAGCGATCAAAAGAAATCACCGCGCTTAACCTAAATATCATTAGGCTTTTTCATTTAAAACTAAGACCTAAGGCATTTCCTATTAAAACAAAAGCCCGTATCGCATATCGTCATTCACAAAGGGCACACTCTCACAAACCATGTTGAAATATGCGAAATGAAATATTGTGATGAGACGGTCGACCTATCGCATCGCATCAAAACACTTAAGAGAGGTTTTAAAACTTACAAATCGCGCAATGTTGCGAAATAGATAAGAGCTCGGACCCGACACAACCCAGTTTCATAAAATGATGATTAAGTCCGCCGTGTGATAAAAAACCCTTTATAAGGTAAAATTCCATCAAACGAACTACGCTTTGAATAAATAAAGAACACACCATTTATCTTGCATCTCGCATCCCGCAGGAACCTAAGGAATTCTAAGAAGTGCATAATCAAATATGTGATAATGTGATTTGCAATATTGCATCGCAATCGCAAAATCGACATTTTCCTTCCCATTTTATGATGCAGAACATTAATGAGCAATAAAGGTAGTGATAAGGAACCATTAGTGGATATCTACTATGGGTTAATGGAATTTATGTTGAAAAGTGGCTCAACATAATACGATATCGTTTCATCTGCGTTTAATTAAAACTCATTTCTTGTCACATTTTCAAGGTTATCTGTATCATTCATCCTCATTTTCATTCTCGCTTGTGTTTATCTAATATCTTCCACTTTTCTCCCTTTCAGGAAAAATCCACAGGAAGAGTCGTTAGAAGCAATGGTAAAGAAGGGAAAAGCAGTTGTGTCTGAAAAGTCATAAATGATCCCTCTTTTCTCTGATACTACATGCAGCAAAGACAGAGGAACTTCAACTTGGGAGGCCATGTATGATTTGTTAGAAGAGGAAAAACCAAGGCCACAGCCGATGCTCATGTTTCCTCTGACGCCTCCTACTTCGAGACAACATGCTCAATCCTACACCGCATAGCCACAAGTCCGAAGATAATCCCATACACGGATATTGTCAAGTGGATAATTGACGTGGTGGACATCTTAGACAAAGAATTCAAGAACCATAGGCAAGAGGTTATGGGATATTTTTCAGCAGACATCCTACGGCTAATGTACCATTTACCAGAGCCACATAAGCTCTACAATAAACAGTTCCTTGAGCAATTTACTAAGGAGAATGAAGACCCGACAAATGTCACACGAGCCTGGATAGCAAGCAAAGGCAAGCTCAAATGGGATAAGACCGGTATGTATTCTATGAGATCTATCTCTCCCCCTTATATTTTTGCAGCGTTCATGCTATGTAAATTGTTCGGTAAACCTGATGGCACCAAATTTTCCCTGGAATGGCTTCCATTAATAGATGCAGTTGTGAATGCAACAATAATGAATTTGGCTCAAATTTTGTTTGATAATTTGGCAAAATCCATTATGGAATATAGGAGAAAGAGAAGTCCCTCTTTAAGGGTTTATCCCCCGTTTTTCATGAGCGCTTTTGTAATGGACTCAATCTATTTTCGTTCCAAATTTCCCATTATGGGATGGAAGTGGACCGCGTATGACCCGCTTCCTATCCATGTGTACCATACACTTTTTTGGGAGTCTCAGTTTCACCCCCATTTTGAAAAGATTTGTCAAGGATTTATGCTACCCATCCATAAACAATTCTACAACACAACCACCCCTAGGTTTTCAAAAGAAACTGAAGTGGATATCTTGCGTGTAGCTAGATGGTTTGGGGAGGAAACATTTACCTATATCAGAGTATTTGGGAGCATTGATTCGCCCCATGTTCTCCCATACTATGTCCCCAACAAGTTAATGTCCAGGGATATAACCTACCAAACGGCAGGGGAAGGTGGGTTGAGCAAAGGATTGAAAGAGCAGAAGAAGGTCATTTGGCCTACATTTCCATTGCAATGTGGTGCGTTTGCACTACATGATTTCGAACATTCATGCAAAGAAGCAAAGATCATGAAGTCTTTGAAATTAGCTACAATCCCGGGAAGGAAGTATGACCCAAATGGCACTACTAAGGACTTCACTACTATGGTGAAAGTAAAACCATTCACCCATGAGGAGGATGCCTTCGATGACCTCTTCCTACAAAAAGAAACATTTTTAGAAGTGGCGCATATGGCATCACTACTTTTTGCCCCAGATGATGTTGAAGCTTTCCATGTGTACAGAAAGAGGAGATTATTGAAGGTCCCATTGGACCTACTACATATTGAACCAATAATGGAGCCAACTCCTAGTGTAAGCTTAGAGGATATCTCCAAAGAGAATTCCAAAGAAGAAACCCAAGAAAGATCTACCCATGGGTCAGAGCACTTGGAGCACCAGTCTCAAAATGGGGGAGGCAATAAAAATAAAGATTTTAAAAGGGAGACAGCTGGAACTATAGAGGAAACAGTCGAGCAAACCACATTAAAGAAAAATCCCCAGTTATTGATTTGGAAAAGGAATGGGAACATTTCAACAAGAATCTTCACACGTATGAACAAACATTTGAGATACAGACTCCTAAGCAAGCACAACACAAGTCAACTCAAGAGACAACATTAGAGAAAACTGTAGGCACTCAAGATGTTGAGCTCATTTCTGCCACCCCCACTTCAGAAATTATTTTGAGAATTGAGGAAATTCCTCCACTGGATGTATTTTATAGTCCTACCCACAAAGTTGTTGTCAAGAGACAGAGGAAGAAAATAAATTTAGACGTTGCAGCTATTACGACCCCTGACAATGAACCAACGGATATTGTATGGAAGGACTCGCCCATGGATCCATCTGAAAATGTCACAAAATTGTCGCAATTCATAGGAGCCTATGCTACGGAAACTATTGACAAAGCGATAAAGATCCAAATGCTGCTTAAAGAAAAGGAACAAAGAATTATGTTGTTGGAACAACAATTGGCTCAGGAGAAATCCAATCAACAAGCAGAATTACAAGTAGCCCAACTCCAGCAAGAATTTGAACAAATGTGAATACAACATCAGGCCAACCTAGCAGAAAGAGATGTGTGGATACAAGCTATGACAGGTAAGTATAAAGACAATCCGCAAATCGATGAGTTCATAAAGGAAGCATTCAGTCTTAACTCCCAACTAAAGCAACAGAAGGAAGTCCTTTGCCCGAAAATCTCGCAAATAAGTCCTTATTGCAAGATTAGTGATAAGCTAACAAGCCAAGTTGTCGACATGAGACTTGAGTATGACAAAATCCAGAAAATATTTATGACTTTATCACCTAGCAAGAATCAGAATAAGGGAGAAAGGTTGATATGCCAAAACTGAAGGAATTGCATAAAGACATCTTGTTCACAAATTGGGATTCTTGGCTCAAGCAAGAGGAAAGGGAAACAACGATTGCAGTAGTAGCAACAAATAGCATAATAGAAGCCATCAACGAAAATCTGCATGGCACCAACCTGGTTATAGAAAGCATACCATGATTTCTTCCATATGTCAAACAATTAGAGCAGCAGTGGAGGCAGGAAGTGAAGGAAAAAGAGGAGGTGATCAGACAGAGGAGTAAGCTAAATTGGGAAGTGTACTGGCAATTCTTAGTAAAACCACATACCCAATGGATGATCTTGAGAATTTTAATAACCTCCACACAAAAAATGGTGCCAACACTAACAGACGCTATATTTGCTAGGCAGTTGAAATCTGTGATCGACCAACCGACACAACTCAAGCCTATGACAGATATTTGTGATCTCAAAGATCAAATGTAAAGGAGTTAGTCACTTAGTTTATTTTTATTTTTAGTTTTATTTTCACATGATCTGAGGTAGGTCGTTTAAACCTCCTCATCTATTTTTGTAATAATCTATTTTAGGACCTATAGTGTAGTATTTAAACCCCTCTCATGCATTTAGAGAGTGGTCCAGAAATTTTATCAGAAACATTGCACTTCTGTACTTTTGAGGAGGTTCTGATGGAATGAATGGAATAAGATCTATTTTCTCTTAAATATCTAGCATGCTCTACTGAAATGAACTTTTGTACTCTTAAAATATGTTGGATTGATTGAAATTTGGTCAATATTGCTTAAGCACATGAGCAAGACTCATCTATATGGTACTTTTATCTTATGATCTTGTTCTATTTATGTATCAGGCAATACTTCTTATTTTAATTGTTTTGTGTGAAAGTATGAATTACAGTTTAGCAGTATTTACTTTTGTATGATGTTGGCTTTGACTTTTCTGAATACATGAACGATTTTATATGCACTATATCTTTCACAATCGTTTTGGCTAACTATTTATCCAAAACGATTACTATTAAACGATTTCATTTCTTATACTGTTAAACAATTTCATTTCTTATTGTAGTTGAATGATCTATATTACTAATTGTTGTAGGATATCATTGTAGATCACATATTGTATTTAATTCTCGAGTATTTATATTTAAATAGTGTTTAAACTATGATATATACATATGTTTAGTAGTTTAGATTAGATTACACTTAGCTTAATCATTCCCTCGTTATGTCATATATCACCCCATCAACACTATCAAAATATCTTCTGGGAAACTAGTCTCATTATCCCCAGTCGGAGCCACTACACCAAACAGAAAGAGAGCTGTTAACCAAGGTCTGGACCGGGTGGTTTTCCCCCATGTTGTAGCAACGATTTTCGGGGCTTCAACATGTTGGAAATCTTACTAAGAGAAATTTCCAATGGAGAGGGTTCGATATAGGCTTTGAGTCCTTCTGCTTCTTGGAAGGTGACTGTAAAATTCTTTGATCATTGACTCTTTGGCCAGTTGAACACCAACTACCATGATAATCATTTTATGGCTTCTTCAGTGTGCCTGCAACTACCATGGAGTTCCATCCAAACACCCAATCATCATGCAGACCCTTGTTTGACATAAATGTGAACACTTACACAACCACCTATACACCATCAAATGTCGAAAAGCTCCTTTAGTTGGGGATGTAGGATCTTCTTCTTCTATTACATCTTCAATTGAAGAAATTTGTGAATATTTAGGTTGGATTTCAGATATAAGTACCTCGGGAAGTCTATATCTACCTATAATTGATAGAATGTGAGTTTGGGTGGATGGTGTGGCACAACAAGGTCATGGTGGGGTGAGTGGTGATGTTGGAATCGAACTCCTACCTCTATCTACAAATCTACCTCTATAATCTCTTTCCTTATGCGTATCATTTTTATCAAATTTTTTTAATGAAAAAAAAAATACAAAAAAACAAAAAACAATACAAAAACAAAAACAAAAACAAAAAAAAAAAACTCCTATATACACTTCCCTGACAATGGCGCCAAAATGTTTGATAATTTAATAGATGTTACATTACTTACATGAATTATCAACTAGGGCTATTAAACTGGTGAAATGTATATGCATTGTATATACTAAGAGTCTTTGTCACTCACATATTTCCTAAGTTAATTTGAGATATCGAAATGTGCATGTTTCTCTATGGCTATGTAAGTAAACAAATCCCTCATAAACATGGAACCCATTCTATTTCTCTTACTTAAAATAAAATCACACTCACACTTTTCTTGGAATAAGATCACTCACACACTTGCTTTAAAATGAAATAAATCTTGCTTATAAATAAAATCACACTTGCTTAAATGAAAATCACACTTTCATTCAAATGGAATCACTCTTGCTTATCAACAAAATTACACCTACAATAAAATCAGACTATAAATGAATCTACTTCAACAAAAAGAAAGATTAACTCTGCAAATGAAAATCCTATCTATATCACTAAATGTAAAGCTATGTTTCTAATCTATGTTTACTTATACTATGTCCATGTGCGCTAGAAATCTCGCTTCATTTCAACAATAAAATGATTATATAAACTTGCTACAAAACAATCTTAAAATTCTATCTAGCAATCAAAACTTAAATCATTAAACGAACTAATAGAAATCTACAGGAAACATAAAATGAATTGCTAACTGTAAACAAAAGGAAAACCTTACTATCGCAAGGGGGCCCTCCTACAAGAAGCAAGTAGCACTATAACGCTTTCACAAGATGATCAACCACACATCAAGATCGCACAGTAAGAAAATGGAACGAAATAGTGTTTGTATAGAAAAATAGAGTTTTTACGAATAAAATTCAAGTCTGTCTCAACTATGCCGAGAGGCATATTTATAAAACCCTTACGCAATAAATCTTTCAGAGCATTATGCCTATGCTAATCGACATTAGCTATAATTAATTGTAGAAGATAAGATATTATGATCTGCTCATGATTTTCTATCAATGCAATAAATCATGAGATGAAAAAATTGCATCTCGCTCGCTTGATTCACCTTCTATGGTGGTTCACTTATCCTTTGACCGAGTTGTTAGAGTGCCTTCTTTATCGATCCAACTTCTGCAATTAGGAACAAATCATTGTCCCAGCTAATTTCCAACTACCCATATGCCATGTTTCTCGGCTGAAGCTCTGCAACCTATCGAACATTAGAGTTAGTTGCAGAAACATACATCAGTTGCACAATCATTGTAATTCAATAGCTTAGGTAGATATTATGTTAAATAATAAAGACAAAAGATATTTATGAAATAGAATATGATTAGGTACTTGTTATGCTATCAACCTTGTAAACTCATACCCGAATTGTAGTTATGAAGGTCAAAAAGGGATGAATGGAGTGAAAAAGCATTGTAACAAAGAAGCAATTCGGGGTTTCAACACCATGTCACCATTATAAAGGAGACCACCTAGTTGGGAACATAAAGCAGCTCCTTTTCCGTTTGGAATGGTGGTTTGGACTGGTTAAAATAAGTCCAGTTACATTCTCTCTATCTCTACTAGCTTATAGTATGTCTATTACTTGTCAATAGAGAAGAGACATCGGATCTTTCCTCTTACAGAGATCATGCAAGAAAGTGATCCTTAAGCTGAATTAATGGATAGGCCAAACCACTCTATAGTTTGCCCCTGTGTAAGAGGACATCTAGAAATGTAATGATTAATCTAAATGCAAACTAATCCTAGAATGCAAGCAAAAGGAAAGAAATTCTAATCCTATCTTGAATAGGAAGATATAGATCTAACCCAACCGAGAGAAAAGTAATTAAATGATTGAGATTTTAACATGTCTGATTTTAGGTGAATATCTGGCTAATGAAATAGTTCTACTCGCTGATATTATAATTACCTAAACATGCTATGTTCAGAGACCAATTAACGATAAACAATCAACCAATAACATTAGGAAATATTTCTCTTAATGTCGATGGTAATTAAATTGAATTTAGATAGCATATTTATGAGTAAATAATTACTCAGAAATTTTATTTTAAGTATAAGAGCAAAAGATAAAATTAACAACATTTCAACGTGCTAATGAACTAAATAGATAATTCAAAAACACCTTCTTATTCACATTAAACAATAGTGCTCAACATGAAAAAGAAATTACACAGATATGTCATTAAAAAGATGAAATTTGCATTAAAAATAATAGTATTTAAAATACAAATTGATTAAAGTATGGTCTCTTGTTTTGTTCCTTGATTTTATCTCCATCAATCTTTCTCAAATCAGAAGCCTTGCCATTAAAAGAAAGAGTTGCAATAGTGCAAGCTCTGCTCCCAATACAAAGTCTAGAATTGAAAAAGACAAAGCCCAATAACGTAGATCTAAGCTTTTCCTCCTACTTCTACAACTCGAAAATCCCTTACAATAGTGCTTTAGAATTCCATCAATGCAAAGAAGAGGAACTTCTAAATCCATTCAACAAAAGCCTAGTTTATAATTACAAAAGAGAATTAAAATGAAAGAACTTTTTAAGAATAAGTTTGCTCCAAAAAAATTGATTGGCCAAAATTTTATTTCCTCTCTTGCTGGAGAAATTCTATTGATCAAAATATTTTCTTCCTCGTCTCCTCAACTGCTCTCCTGCCACAACCAATTGAAATTCAGAAATTAAAACAAATTTGATGAACAAAATAAAAAACTCATTTTCAACAAATTGTTAAAAATAAAACAATAAATTAAAATCCAAATAAAATTCAAGATGTTATTGCTTCTGCTGAGTTTGATTTTCTTTTGAGAAATGTTGGAGGAGGAATTAGTAACAACAATTTTCCAAAGCTAATAACATTTGCCTAAATCAACATAAAAATTGAATTCTTGATTCAAATTCGTCACTTTTATTTCCGTTGGATTTTTGGGTCATTAAATGAGGATAGTTTCTAAAATTAATCATCACATATTTTCCTCCCATGTCTTAGCTTTCCAACAAGCTATTGTGGGCTTAATTTGGTTAAGTAAATCTCCATATATGTCTCTCCAAAGTTGAGGTGCCAAAATAATTTGAATTCTAGAAAATGTCATGCGTGAGCTAAAATTCAGAAATTATAATTAAATGTTATAATTCTAATTAATTTATACAATTAAAATTAATTACAATTTATTAAATTAATTATATACATTCTATTAAAAACATTAAATTAAATTACAAGAGAAAAAAAATATGATTGAATTAATTACAAAACCAATATAATTCTCATATGAATTAAATTATTTACAAAATAAAAATACTATATTAGAAATTAATTTAATTAAATTATTAAACATTATATTAATAAAATACATTATGTAACATTATCATAATATTATATTCACACAATGACATAACTAATATGAAATACATTTTCTGTGTTAAAAAACGTTTATACAAACTTTAATATACAAATCAGTGTTTTATAACCAAGCCCATCAAAGTTATGAGGGACATCAGACATCGAAGATGAAGTGATATCGAAGGTTTTATAACAAAGTTATGATGGCCCAAAATCCCGAGGTCTGATGTATGAAGAGTATTGGGAAGCATGGGGTAGAGTCATCGAAACCTTGGTAAGAATGGATATCGGAACATCAAAGGTGAAGTGAAATATTAGAGATCGAAGGAATGGAGGCATCGGATATCAAAAGTATTATGAACAAGCTTTGAGGTTTTAAAAAAGTTTCAAGGTCCGATGAGATAAAGAGGGAGGTGGGACCAGTGACGTCGGCATCAGAGGTGAGTAATATCAGAAATTCTAAGAGTAAGACATATCAGAGGTGAGAGAAAAGAATGTTGTGATAAAAGATGTCCCAAGTTGCCATGATAAGGAGTAAAGAATGAGGGGGATGTGTGTAATAAGGTCCACGAGGAGTGGGACCCGACCAGAAACTACAACCACATTGTAAATTCAAGTCCCAACATTAAAAACTACAACCACTTGATATTAAAGTATTTCGAATCTCAGGATTTTATTAAAATTGAAATTTGAATTAACTTTCAAAATATGATAACACAATTTTAATTTTTCTACAATTTGGTTGTGGTGATTTTGTAGGATCGTTAGTGAAAAAATGAATAAATTAGTAAAACTTAACTAAAAATCAATATTTACAATTGATCGGTAATTGAAAACTAAAGGCAATATACAAATTGCAAGTGGAATTTTATATGTGTTTTGGGTAGTGGATCAAGTTACTAAACACATAAACGTGTGATTTTTAAACATACTTAATAGCCAAATAGAGATAATAAAATATTTCAAAAACACATAACAACAAAACATGATAAAGGAGTTCACCCCTCTCCTGGGTTACATCTCCTGGTCCAGCTTTCAATGTAGGGTCTCTTTCATTATGCTAAAAAATATGTGTTTACATGCATTTTCAGTTCCCATAATGCAAAATAAATGTCTATAATGGATCCGGAATTGTTAAAAACCCCCATCTGGGTTCTTTATGCACCTCATCTGGCCAAAAATTGAGAAAGTTATGCCTGTTATAAGTTTTCCACAAATTCCATGGCTAGTCATCCTACAATTCGACCCAAATCTAGCTTGAGTGCCCCAAACCCGGAATTGGCACGCAAATCTAGCCTACAATCCCGCCCGACGAGCAAAATCGTAGGACAGTTAAATTGTCCTCTAATGCGCAGTTCCAAAAAATAGGGTCACATGGGGTCCACGTGCCCAAGGGTCAGGGCTAACCACCCGACCCCACCAGTCAAGTTCCCAACAGCTACCGCTTGGTTTTATCGTGTCCGCTGAACCTGGGGCTAGCGCTAAAATCTGGGTGCGCTCCCTGTTTATTGGTGGTGTGGTCACATAATAAGCCATATGTCCCAGGGCTGGCCCCCTTTGCGTGTCGCGCACCCTGTCCTGTGAAGGATCATGTGACCCGGGGGCTAGCTCTTAGGACTGGCCCCTTTCCATTATCTCTGCACGCCTCGTTACATGTTATCTCTGTGACCTGGGGCTGGCCCCCTATTAAACTTCATCAATGGTTTTGTATTTGGCTCAAGCAGTGGTTATATGCGGGGTGTCATTGGGTCTATGGGTCGGGCTAAGCCCTAGCCCTAGGCCCCCTTGACTATGGTCCCGTGGGTGCAGGGTGTGGCCAAAGGCTAAGGCTTAGCGTGCTCCCCTCCCCCAAAACATGTGCCATTAAACTTTAAATAAGACCTTCGAACTATATAGGTTAAGAACTAATGCATGGCCCGATGGTGTGGGCATGTGGTGTTTGTTTCCAGATCGCAAGTTCGACTCCTATGGGTTGCTCAGCCTCCATAACAAAATTTTAGACCACCCTTTGGAGGCCACGTGGTTATCTTTGGTTGGCCCGCGTGGACCTTACCCATTGGTCTTCCAATTACACAGTCAACATCCAATTAATTAATAAAAAATCAAACCCACAGCCAATATAATTGCGAATATTTGGACCAATCATAAGTGACCAAGTGGTAGCTAGCCACTGGCCCAAAATGTCTAGTCACCCTACTGATTCTACAATTTTTGTTTGTTTGACAAATTGATTACAACATGATATCGGGAGCATACAATATCAGTTTTGAGTGAAACGCGTTGCATTGGATTCAGATCACCGAGATATATCCAATCGTACATGTTTCAATCTTTGTCGCACACATTGAATCTTGAGCACTAAATTGATCTCGTGGATCACTCCTCCCCATTTGAAGCTTTTGGACCTCCAAAAGCTCATTTCGAGTCAACAAATAGATGAGGGTACAATTCCCTCACCCTTCCAACCACAACCCATTTGGTTTGTTTGTTTTTATTTCTTGGATCTCCTCATGAAGGTACTTCACTTTTGAAGTCTTTGTCTTTCTATCAAAGATAGGACCTTGCTGCAATTATTCAAGATGTTTATATGAGAAAAATTCTATTAAAGAAATCTGAACATTCTCTCCTCGACCTTCAAATAAAGGAGACTTATTCAATTTCAAGTTCACTTCACCTTTAACCTGTAGTCATAACGATGCTTAGCATGTCTAGCCTTGCACTTGGCTTGACTCTTAACCTAATGTGACCGCCATCGCCATGCACCACTCTTCCTCAAAGCCAAAACATTATGAAACCCACAACAAGATATTTTAGAACAAATGTCCTTTTTGTCAAATAGATTTTGCATCTGATTTTTTACCCTTGCATTCTTTAACACTGGCATCTTGTTCATACCAATGTTCAATAATGATGCATCTTGCTACAAATGAACTTCACATTGTTTTCCTATTTTAGGAGCCAACATGTTAGACTCCTGAAACATCTTATTACATGGATTAGCAGCCTAATGAAATTAGATTTCAAACTTGATTCATATCCTTGAAAAGATTTAGATCCATCAGCGTCTTTATGTTTAATCATGAACAATGTAAAATTATGGCTAGCATTTAGAAACCTCTTCATTTGTCCAGCATTCAAAAGAGATAAATTCATTTTCTTGCTATATCTCTAACAATGTACTCAATCCCATCTTTAAACAAATGATACTTGTTCTCATGGCAATGAAAGATGGCTTTCCTATCATACAAGTATGGGCTTCCCAAAACAATCCCACAAATGTGAAGTGGTACCACATCAAGTTCTACCTCATCACTAAAATTTGCAATAATGGAAAATCTAAGTATACATTTTCTTGTCACTTGCAACTTGTCATTGTCACATAACCAACCCAAAGGATAAGGTTTACGATAAGGAATTGTTTCCAAATTTAATTTCTTGACAATGTGTTCTGATATGAGGTTTGCTTGTGAACCACTATCAAACAAAGTATCTACCTTGTTATGTTTTGTGATGATTCTAATATGGAACAAATCTATTCTTTCTCTTTCATTTTGAGTTTCAATGGGTTTGCTAGAAGAACTGGTACTTGCAATTGAATCCTTACCTTTCAATCCCATGACTATGATCTTTGTTTCATCTTCAGAATCAGATCCTAGATCTTGTTGTGTGGTTGCAACACTATTTTCTTTCTCCTTGTTATTAAGATTTTTGGGTTTCATCTTAGGATGAAGTTTCCAACATTGGTCTTCATTATGGATTTCTTTAGAAAAATGTTTACATGTGATATTTTCTCCTTCTTTCTTGACTTAAGAATTCTTCTTATCCTTTCCTTTAAACTTCCCTTTTCCTTTTTCTCCAAACTTGAATGACTTCTCATTAGTTTCTTCAAAAACATTTTTCTCTCTTGCCTCTAAATGAGTTTCCTATACACAAACTTCATCTAGTTTTGTAGGGTTAAACATGAAAATGGTGTGTCTCAAGTAACTATGTAATCCTCCAATCTATTTCAGCAAAGTATCTTGAGAGGACAAATCTATACCCAAAATCAAAGCTCTTTTCCTAAATTCTTGATTATAGCTTTGCACATTTTGACCTTTAGCTTGCCTAAAGTTTTTCCAATCCATAATAGCTTTCTATATGTATGCTAATGGATAAAACTTCATTCTTATTGCAACAACAAAATCATTTCAAGAGGATAAAAACTTACCATGTTTCTTCATGTCCTCTTGAGTTTTGGCTTCCCACCAAATAAGTGTTGCACCTTCCAATCTAAGAGAAGCAAGTTGAATTTTGGTCCCGATCCAAATTATTTGTATCCTGCAATACACTTCAATCTGATGAACCTAATTATCCAATTTATCAGCATCTACCTCTCCATAATGCATAGGCAATTCAAACTTTATATCAAGCTTAAGCAAAGGAGTTTCACCATGTCCTTTTGGAGAATTTGGAGGTGTTAGTGAAAGGGTAGAAGAAGTAGAAGATGAGGATGAATATGAGGATAAGGATGATGGAGGTGAAGGTGGTGGTTTGTCACCATTCCCTCCCTTTTGGAGGCTTGTCTCCTTTTCCTCCATCTCCTTTTAGAGGTTTTGAGATCTCTCCATACAATCTTGAATTCCTTTATTCAAAAAGAACCTTAACCATTTCAAACATCTCAAAGAATTATTTTCTGAAAGTTCTTTCATCTTCAGACATCCCTTCATGAACGTCTTCGCGTGCCATGATTATTGAAGCTTGAGGTGTGTTTGCTCTCCTTGAAAGAATTTGAGATCTTGGCTCCACAAGTTCTACTTCTCCTATTTTAAGCTTAAACCTTGTTAGCATCAGAAAAACACTTACAAACAAATCAAACCTTCACAATAACCTGATGCTCTGTGTTGTGTCTAAAATGCGGATGAAAATTAGAGTTTAATTTAATGTCAACCCGAGAAGGTAAACTTAGAAGTGCTTATCTAAAATATATAGATCTAGAAAGATTCCTAATTTGTCCAGGATCTTAAAGTCCCCTTACAGGAACATATTCATTAAGATCTCTTTCAATA
>APFE031702917.1:63790-84067 GCA_000404065.3 Pinus taeda
AAAAATGCTTAAAAATAAATAATATTTGGAAAATATAAATGAGATCCATTAATGGTGAATAATAGGGAAAATGGAGTGACAAGGTGGTGAATAGTGAGTGATATAATGGAAGCATAGGTGAAAAATGTATGGTAATGAGTGATATTTGCATGACATTTTGAAGCCCAAAAACTCTGCTATCAAAATGATCTGTGATTGAAAATTGATGGTGATATACAAATTACAACTGAAATTTTATATGTGCTTTGGGTAATGGATCAAGTTACTAAACACATAAACAAGTGATCTTTAAACACAGTTAACAACGAAACATATACAATAAAACATTTCAGAAACACATAACAATAAAACATGATAAATGATTTCACCCCTCTCTTGGGCTGTATCAGGGTCTCTTTCATTATGCTCAAAAATATATGTTTACATGAATTTTCAGTGCTCAGAATGAAAAAAGAAATGTCTCCAATGGATCCATAATTGTCAAAAACCCCCATCCGAGTTCTTTCTGCACCTCATTTGGCCAAAAATTGAGAAATGTATGCCTGTTACAAGTTTTTCCCAGATTCCATGGCTAATCATCCCACAATTCGACCGAAATCTGGCTTGAGTGCCCCAAACCCGAAACCGGCATGCAAATCTGGCCTACAATCCTACTCGACGGTAAAAATTGCAGGACAGTTAAACTGTCCTCTAACCCCAGTTCCAAAAAATTAGGGTCACATGGGGGCCACATGCCTAGGGGATGGGGCTAACCACCCGCCTCATTGGTCAAGCCCCTAACAAATGGCGCTTGGTCTTATTGTGTTTGCGGAACCCAGGGCTAGTGCTAAAATCTGGGCGTGCTCCCTATCTTCTCATGGTGTGGTCATGTAATAGTCCATGTGGCTCAAGCCTATCCCCCTTCGCATGCCACACTTTCGATCCTGTGAAGGGTCATGTGACCTGGGGGCTCGTTCCTAGGGTTGGCCCCTTTCCATTATCTTCATGTGCTTAGTTACATGTTATCTTCATGACCTGGGGATGACCCCTTATTAAACTCAGTCGATGGTTTTGTATTTGGCTTGAACATTGGTTATATGCGGGTGTCGTTGGCTCCATGGGTCAGGCTAAGCCCTATCCCTAGGCCCCCTTGCTTGCAGTCTTGTGGGCGCAGGGTGTGGCCAAGGGCTAAGGCTTAGCCTAACCCCCTACCCCAAAACATGCGTCATTAAACTTTAAATAAGACCTCCAATCTATAAAGGTTAAGAACTAATGCATGGCGTAATTGTGTGGGCATGTGGTGTTTGTTGCCAGGTCACAGTTTTGACTACTGTGGGTTGCTCGACCTCCATAACAAAATTTTAGACCACCCTTGGGAGGCCACGTGGTTGCCTCCGTCTGACCCATATGGCCCTCCCCCATTGGTCCTCCAATTACACAATCAACAACCAATTAATTAATAAAATTCAAACCCACAACCAATATAATTGTGAATTTTTGGACCAATCAGAAGTGCACAAGTGGTAGCCTGCCACTGGCCTAAAAATTCCAATCACCCTCCCAATTTTGCAAAATTTTGTCTGTTTGACAAATCAATTAGAACATGATATCGAGAGCATACGATATTGGTTTTGAGTGAAACAAGTTGTGTTGGATTCATATCACCAAGATCTATCCAATCATATAGGTTTCGAGATCTATCACACACTTTGAATTTTGAGCACTAAATTGATCCCCTGGATCAACAATTAATCTACAAAAATTAAAATAATATACATTTTGTACATTTTTATACCCTATGGTAAAAATTATCAAACTTCGGAGAAGCACCATTTGCAAACTGTGAAACCAAATGAGATGAAATGAGAACCGATGTAAAACTTGCGAAAATTCCAATTTGTTTTTTTCCAAAAAATGATATCTAATATAATGCACTGTGAAACCCCCTCAATACTTAAATACAAAAGAGTGAAGGGAGCACTACTTGAATGGTTCATGAGGCACAATACTTGCTAAGGTGTGAATGGGGTAGCAAGCTAAGTGGGCTTGATTGTGGGGAAAACTCCACAATTAAGTGTGCTTGAGCCAGAGGCGATCTAGGATGGGTGACCTCCCAAGAAGTCCTGGTTACCGGGTGCAAGCTCCAGAAGTGATGATTGACACTATGTGATTCATTTCACTAGTTTCAATCCCGCTTCTTCACCCCTGTGAGCATCATCTGATGCAATGAGTGCTAAGTGGACTATTAAAAAATCATGAGAAATTAGTTGATTACAACTAAACCTCACGGAAATGGTCATATATGAATGAATTACTTAACACAGTTGAATACCAAAAAATGATATCTAATACAATGCACTGCGAAAGCCCCTCAATACTTAAAGTCAAATGCAATGAATCAATTAGAAGGGAAATATGAAGAAAATGAAAATATAACAAAATTGTAGGACACTTAACCAAAAGAAAACATTAAAAGGCGATTTAGCCAAAAAATTATGGAAAGGGTCCCCATTATTTGAAATAAATAAGTCAAAAATGGGGGGGTTGAGTTTTCACTTCAACATGTCCTTATTGGGCCTGATATGCTAAATGAAATGGAACAACAAATGCAGATCATTAGGCACAATTTGAAAGTAGCACAAGATAGGAAAAACATTATGTGGATAAACATAGGGTGCATAAGGAGTTCCAAGTTGGAGAACATGTTTACTTGAGGGTTAAACCCAAGCAAAGTTCCTTAAAGATTAGGTCGTGTGCCAAGTTGGAACCATGGTTTTGTGGGTCCTTTGAGATACTAGAAAGAATAGGGCTAATGGCCTATAGGTTGGCCTTCCCCCCATCAATAAAGGTCCATGATGTCATCCATATTTCATTACTTAAAAGATATGTGCATGATGTTAATCATGTTATTGATTGTTCTGTGTTACAAGTAGAACTAGAGGGAGATTTCCAACCAAAATCTCTATGCATCCTAGATTAGAGGCAACTCACACTCTGGAACCAAGTAATAGAGAAATTCAAGGTGAAATGGAGGCACTTTGGGCCCATGGAAGCGACGTGGGAAATGGGCAACATATCCTTTCTTATTTGTTGAGCAAGGAAAATGTAAATATGATGTAAATGTTGTACAAAGTTGTGTATATAAAGCTCCATATCATCCGTGTTTGTTTTGTTTATGCTCATTGAGCACTAAGGATGATGTTACCCCTCAAGGGGAAGGGTACTATAACATCCCCTGGTTAATATTCCTCTCTTGTAAATAATTATAATTATTTTTAAATGGCTGAGAAATGGACATATTCCACTGGTTGAGGTAGGAAATTTCTTGAGGAAATGGTTGTTTTTAAATATCAGTCCTGATTTCCAATAAAGAATTAAATGTGTTGACTATGCATTAAATTTAATTGAAGAAATAAGGATAGGTTTAAGTGTCCTTCAGCTCTAACCACAAGCAAGAAAAGGACAAAATTAAAGATAAGCATGAGTTGCACTGTTAGGACATGGACTATTGTGCAAATAGTGGAGAGCGAGGGAAACTATTTTGTTTTGGGAAGGAAGGAAGGAGAACATTCATCATTGAATTAAAAATGCTATCTCTCTCACTCACATGTAGGGAGGAAGCATCTACAAAGAATTCAATGTTTAGAATTGTGGTGTAAGAACACAGAGCCGAAAGGGAAATCAAGTGATCTTGAACATTGAATCGAATCTTGGAAAAAGGGTGACAACTAAGGAACCCCTTGAGAGAGGATTATTTGGTGACTTATTGCAGAGGGTAGTGGCTTCCCTGTAGGGTTGAAGAACCCACTAGAAGGTTGTGCATTTATGAGCCTGTTTTATTGGGAAGAATCTCTCATGTGATTGTGAGGGCTAAAGAACCACCAAGAGTTGCCTTGGCGCTGAAGCTTTGGTGCTTGAATCACTAAGGAACCACCTGGAGAGTGGGTTCTTTACCCATAAATAACTTAACCATTGATGAACCTTCCTTATTGTGGCCTCTCTTCTCTTGAAAGTGAGATAAAGTCCTTTGCAGTGTGATGTGTTGGCATGGATATGAATCTACTTGAACACTGTGATTGATAAGTGTGTGGCTAGTGGATGAAGATAGTGTGGCCTGGTGGCATTCTGTTTTAGTTGTTTTTGTTGGTTAAAATCCTCATAAGCACTCCACTTCAAGCCTTGGAATCTAGCTTGGGGGTGACAACTACAGGTATTAGTGGCTACAACTTGTCTATGGTTAGGTGGAGAGTTGAAGTCCCACTCTTAGTTGCCAATCCTCTATACCATATAAGATAAGTTACCTAAATGTGCTTCTAATTTTTAAATAATTTGTACATGTCTAACATGTTGGCTACATGTTTATGTTGGTTGAGAAATGTGATTTTTTGTGTGTTATCAGATACTGAGTACCTTGTATAAATGCTTGAAGGAATGGCTGAAATTTTATGTGTGTCATATGAACATGAGTCACAATGATTTTATGTTCAAGGGACTAAATGAATCATCTGTATGTGCTTGTGTGATTCAATGAAATTGGTAATTAGGATGTATTATGGGCATCACTATGTGTATGTTGCTTGTACCAATGGTAACGACATGGTTATGCATTTATATTCTATGTTAGGTCCCTATACTACTAGTGTAACCCTTTATTATTATTAGTGCAACCCCCTTATTATATTGTTGTGCCCATGTAGTCCCCATATTGTTATTATTGTGCCCCATAGAAGCCCACTATTGTTATTGTTCTGCCCTTACATTATTATTGTTATGCCGACTCTCATTACATTATGACGCCTTAGACTCCTATATATAGAAAGGAGGTCTTGTCATTTGTATCATCCAAGAATTGTTCATTTGTGTAATGTAAAGGAGGTTTCTCCCTCGAAGAGGTTGATTTCTAAGGCACTGATCTATCTTTTCTATCTTTTTGTGAGTTGGTTTCATAACATTTGGTATCAGAGCTTTGGATTCTAGGGTTTCGCTGCTCCAAACAGGTCATCGTGGAAATTGTGATATAACTTTTTTTATACGAAGTTTCAGAAGCTAAAACACAAACCCATTTGAGCCGAAATCGGTCTAAACCTTGGATCCGAATTTCAGATTTTTTTCTCGCTATATTTTCAGAGATATGATCTGCAGAAGTTAGGGTTTTTGAAGGCTCCAAAATTCCAACTCAAACAAGTCATCATGGAATTTGCGTTATAATATGTTTTCTACTAAGGTTCAGACTCTGAAATTAAAATCCATTTGCACCAAATGCTTGGTGAAGCTTTGGCCCGAATTTCAAATCTTGTTTCCCTATATTTTCGGAGATACTATCCAAGACATTTAGGATTTATGCAGGCTCCATAATTACATTCCAAATAGGTTACCGTGGGAAAATCGTCATAACTTTCTCTCTGAGCATCAAATTGAAATTTCGTAAGAAGTTACAGAAAGAAGACGGACTATAGTTTTTGGTGTATCGGTTTCAAGTCCTAAGGTTGAAACAGTGACACGTGGCACTTCGTACAAGTTTGCTCTACTGAACCAGTCTATAATCAGGTCAGTGTGGGATATTTGACATAACTCTTCCTTGGAGAATCCAATCTTGATCAAAATTGCAGGGTTAGAAAGAGGACTCAGAGGGCTATAACGGATCCAAATTTCAAAACTTGACAATCCGAAATTAAAGAGTTACAGTCGTTTCAAGATCGAGCTCCTAAAATCAAGAAAAAACGATATGAAGAAGTTTGATGGCAAGGATTTGGTAAATTGGATACTACAGATGGATCAATATTTTGATCTACATGAGGTGAAACTGTTACAAAAGGTACATACTGCATATTTTTATTTAGAACCGAATCAATTTTTATGGTATAAAGGGCTTTGTTCTCGTAAAGAACTTGTCACTTGGTCAATTTTCACGGAAAAAATGATAGCACATTATGAGGATACAAAGAGTAACACCTTCTTTAGAAATTGATAAATCTCGAACAAAAGAGTTCAATGGCAAAGCACGTTGAGGACTTCCAAAAATTGAATATAAGGGTAAATTATATTCCAGAGAAGAAAAGGATTGATGTCTTCATAGGGACTTTAAAGGATAACATTCAACATGAGGTTCGTCTTTAGGAACCTAATTCATTGAAGACGGCATTCAGGTTGGCACAGATAATCGGAGAGGGGCAACTTGACGTTGGCAGAAGGATTTCCAGGTGGGAAATTGGGACTCAGAGGGAGTCCAGAAGAGAACTTCCAGACAGTAAGTAGAGAGACTCAACAGGGGTCGAACAGAGAACTTCCAGACGGGAAGTGGAGAGACTTAATAGGAGTTGAACCGAGAACTTCCAAATGGGAAGTAGAGAGACTTAGCAGGAGTTGAACCGAGAACTTCTAGATGGGAAGTGGAGAGACTCAGTAAGAGTTGAACCGAGAACTTCCAAGAAGGAAGTAGAGAGACTCAACAGGAGTTGAACAAAGAACTTCCGGACGGGAAGTAGACTCAGTATGAGTCAAACAAAGAACTTCCAAACGGGAAGTAGACTTAGCAGGAGTCAAACAGAGAACTTCCAGGTGGGAAGTAGAGAGACTCGGAGGAGTCAAAAAGAAGAGCAGATAGATGGCCATCAATGCGATGAGGGATCAGGATAGGTTGGATGAGGCATCCAATTATGTCATCTGGAAGGCTAGGATCCTTTCTGCTCTGCGTGCCATGAGTGCTCACACGCCACTTGAGCGGAAGTGGGGAGATATCGAGTTGTAGTCGGATGGACTACAGGTGATGAGGGGCAGGATCCTCCAGGTACCCAACCTCTTGGATTATACCATGCTACGGGAGCCCCAAAGAGGAGCAGCAAGACTAGTGGATGTGGGTAGAGACGAATGCGGATGAAGCAGCAAAGGGAGCTACAGTGCAGGATTCCTAGGACAGTGCGAGGCTAGCAGGTTGCAATAGTACGAGAGGCACGAGAGTGTTGCACCAGTGTAGGATGGCACAGAGAGGTGTGCAATGGTGCGAGATGTAGGGAGTTGTTACAGCAGCGCAGAGGTCAGAGAGGGAGCACTTGTCAGCAGCAGAGGGAGCTTTAGCATCAAGAGTACTCTAGCCTGACAGAGAGTTCAGATTTGGGAGATCAGTTACTTACTTCTCAGTAACTGAGTTGTAATGCAGTAGTTAGCAGTGGTAGTGCTATGGGCAACACGATGTAGCATGATGAGAGGAGATGCAGTGCAAACACAGTAGTGGTAGTGGCAGGGCCATGGGTAGCAGCACGGATGCAAAGGGAGTTGTCGTACAGATGCAACAATGGTAGTGTTAGAGCTATGGGCAGCAGTACAGGATGCAACAGTGCAGAGGATGATGGGCAGCAGGCCTAGCATCAACATAGGGACCGATTCCAAATAATCAGGGTGATACCCAGTAAGGAGTATTGATAGAGCATAATCTTCGCTAAGAGGGAGTGTTGATTTAGGGTAGAATCAGATATGCTCTAGCCACGAAATTCGATGGAGAGGTTAGGGCACATGAGGTCTCCAATAACCAGAAAGGGTTTTGGCAGATTCTTAACAGTTTGGGAAATATTAAAATAATTAATATTTTTAATGGAGTCCGTAAGTCTAAACTTAAGGAAATTAAAATATTAATGTGAATTAATATAAAACTTTGTTATAATGGTCCAAAGGACATGGATCAAGCCAGATCTAATCTTAGCCATCGATTAGGGACTTAATCTCGGTTGTTGATATGTCAATGAAAAAAGGATAAGAGGAGGCTTGAGGGTCACTTGGAGAACACACCAGATGATCAGTCATTCTATTCTCTAGAGGGGGGTTTGCTAAGAGAGATAGAATCAGTGATCGAAGTTGCAATTGAGGTTCAGTGAGTACAAAGAGATAGAGAGGTAGAGATAGTGTCGGGAGATCAACGCAAGAGCCAGAGAGAGTGACACAGTAGAAGCCAGGGCTCACGCAGGGCCACGCAGAGGCAGCGAGGAGCTGCGCAGTGCTTCAGAAAGACCAGCGTAACTAACACAGAGGGCCAAAAGGCTGACGAAAGGCTTCCTGAGGTTGATGCAAGCCTATTCAGGGTGACGCAGGGCCAACGCTAGGCAAAGGGAGGCTAACATAGTCCAGAGAGGCAGATGCTGGGGTTTCTAGGGTAGATTGGAGCTAACAAGTTGCCGGAGGGTTTATTCAGGGTTTCAACCAAGACATCTGTCTCAGAATGAGAGGTACTACTGTCAAGGGCGTTCTCTGTTGGGTAAGCTAGATTTAGCACCCAAATTGCATTCTAAAATTGCTTAATAAGAAAACCCTTAGATAGTTGCATCGGTTTTCCTGCATTGGGTTTTTCTGGGGACATTGGTCCAAAAATAATGGTGTCATTTTGTGTGCTTGTTTTTGTCTCCTCCAGTTGATGATCTGTAATATGTTGAGCATAAAATTGTGTTTATTTTCAGTATTTACATGGTAAATAACTTGTTAATTAACAGAACAAGTAGGTAGGAATAAATCAGTAAAGTGCATGGAGGGTTTCTAATTGTTAGACTTAGAAACTCCCACAAGAGAACGGTGAGGACTTCCAAAAATTGAATATAAGGGTAAATTATATTCCAGAGAAGAAAAGGATTGATGTCTTCATAGGGACTTTAAAGGATAACATTCAACATGAGGTTCGTCTTTGGGAACCTGATTCATTGGAGAAGGCATTTTGGTTGGCAAGAAAAATTGAAAGTGGAATTATGGAAACAAGGAATCCTACCACTCACAACTATAAATATGGAAGTGTTTTTTTCTCCTAGCCTTCCACAACCTACAAGGTTTACACGACAACAATTGGAAGAAAAATGAGAAAAAGGGCTTTGTTACAATTGTGATAGCAAATACACTAAAGATCATAAGTGTGCTGAGAAGAAATTATTTTACATAGATTGGAAGAGGAGGAAGAAAAGGATCAAGAAACATCAAAAGAAGAGGATATACACCAAGAACCAACCCTAGAGAAAGAAGAAATGAATCCAACCATATCTTGTAAAGAATTGGTAAGAATTACCACTCCTCAAACTCTCAAGATAGAAGGACATATCAAGAAGAAAAAGGTTCAAGAAGTGAAAGATCACTTCAAGCATCAAGAAGTGAATCTGACCATATCTTGTAATGAATTGGCAAGAATTACCACTCCTCAAACTCTCAAGATAGAAGGGCATATCACGAAAAAAATGGTTTAAGCAGTGAAAGATCACTTCGAGCATCAATAACAAGTTCTCCAACTTTTAAAGGATAACCCCACTTTGATTCTGAATCAAATGAAACAACGGACAAATCAACATCGCAATGAAATAAGTTTTGATATAGGCGAGTGGGTATTTTTACGAATACAACCATACAAACAAATGTCCCTCAAGCAAGCTAATAAGGATAATAAATTATCACCAAATTACCGTGGTCCTTACAAGGTGATGCAAAAGATTAGTACTATGGCATACAAATTGGAGCTTCCTGCATCTTCCCGAGTGCCCCCAGTTTTCCATGTTTCATGCTTAAAGAAGTTTATAAGTGACAAGCTCCCAATTCAAACAATATTGTCGAAACTTGAAGAGGAAGGAAAAATCATATTGGAACTTGAAGCAGTGACGGAAACAAGAACCCGACAACTATGAAATCGATCAATTTCAGAGTATCTCATTAAGTGGAAGAACTTACGCACTGAAGATTCCACATGGGAGGATGAGAATTTTATATAGAAGCATCTAGAACTACTCAAGCATTGAGGACAACACTTTTTGAAGGAGAGGGGCATGTTAGGTCCATATACTACTAGTGTAACCCCTTATTGTTATTAGCGCAACCCCCTTATTATATTGTTGTGACCAGCAATCCCCATATTGTTATTATTGTGCCCCATAGAAGCCCACTATTGTTATTGTTGTGCCCTTACATTATTATTGTTATGTCGACTCTGATTACATTATGACCCCTTAGACTCTTATATATAGAAAGGAGGTCTTGTCATTTGTATTATCATATAGTTGTTCATTTGTGTAATGTAAAGGAGGTTCCCCCATCGAAGAGGCTGATTTCTAAGGCGTTGATCTATCTTTTCTATCTTTTTGTGATCTGGTTTCATAACATCCTAATTGAGGAAGTTGGTTAATTTCCCTGTGAATTGATGAAGGGCACTAAGGTGCTGGTTTTGTATACCTTAATGGCTAAGTCTTATTTTATGACTTATTTCATTGGTGAAATAAATTTTTATCAAGCTAATTTTATTATTTTAAGGTAGGAGGAATAACTCGAGTCAAAATCTCAGGAGAGATATCTCCCAAGTGAGCCATGAAAAATCCTTAAGAGCTATGGCAAAGTCCTGGAGTCGGGTCCAAACGGTCATAGAACCATCACAACCGAGATATGGTCTAAGTCCCTCAAGCGTGGCTTATAAATTATTATGGGCACGACTCACTAACATTAGCCCTTGACGCTTTAGATTTCAGCTCATATGACCCTTCACTAATAACCGAGATCTCTGAATCTCGGATCTTGGTGTTTTGGAACCCAGGACATTGTGTCTCCCTTCGATTTCTTTCAGGAGATTTTCCTACAAGGTTCTGTTCTGAGACAAAAAAGCGGTTTTTGTCATATGCTATACATAATTTTCCATCCCAGCACCTTGATTTGTCAACCCAATGATGGTGAACATCCTCCATCTCTTAATTGATACTTTTTCGTCAACTGTCAGAAAAAAAATTCTTGATCTCAACGATTAAGAACTTATTCTCTCAGAGTTTCTTCTAGGGAATTGATTTTCGAGATGATATGGTGAGAGCATGCCCGAGCCCATGTTTCCTCCAAGGAAGGCTTCCTTTGAGGTATGCTCTTGTCGAGAATAATTTTTGCTAAGAAAGGCTTCCCGACGCATATTTCATCCAGGTGAGTTTCCTCCGAGGTAGGTTCATACCGAGAATGGTTTTCACTAAGAAACGTTTTCCGACGCGTATTTCCTCCAAGGTGGGTTCCTCCAAGGTAGGTTCTCCCCGAAAATAGTTTTTGCCAAGAAAGGATATCGCCAAGACAAGTTTTTTTCCAAGGTTTTTTTCCAAGATGGTTTTCTTTGAGATCTCAAAATCTCATATTTAGGAATTTTCAAGCAGTGCTGCTCCACTCAAGCCTCAAAGATTGTTTTCTCCAAGAAGATTTGTTTCTAGGGTGATGTGGTAGTAGTGAGCCATTGCGCTGATGTAGGAGAGGGTAGTTTGCATATATACATATGTATTTTTATGTGATGACCCTGTGTCATGAATGGGTCAATAGTTAATGCACTAATGCTAAGTGGTAGTGAGGATGCTAACAAGGGTTGCCATGTGGGTGCCACGTGGGGACCATGTGGATGCCTTGTGGTAGATTAATGACATGGCTCAAAAACTTAGTGACCATAACCTCTGAGCCAGAGTTCAGATCAAGACAAAAATTATATTGTCGAAATTGTCTTGATGAGATGAGCACAATGAGGTCATCCATTTGAAGTTTTAAGGAAGTTGGAAAATATCAAAAATTTTAGACGCCATTTCCATAATGCTACCTTAGTTCTTGGGTCAACATAACACCCACCTCCTTCTAACCCGTGCTTTGGTGAGAATTAGGAGGGGGTGCGTTACACCTGCTTTATCTCTTTATGAGGTGTCAAGTGAGATAAATTGATGGTTTCATAGTTGTATTGCATATTTGTATCATTGAAATATGAATACATAAAAAATACAATGTGAGAATATAGATTTTGGGTTGAGGTATTTTCCACCAATCCTTTTGTCTCTTCTTCTCATCTTTCTTGTGAGCTATATTTCATCAAGATATGCTCTAAATAATAATCTTCATGTTTATAAAAATATGAGGAAAAAAAAGGTTAATTTAGAATAATCATATTAACTCAAAACATATACACTGTAATCATTTGGGAGTTGTTTAACCATATTAAAAACTAAAGGAGATAGACTATTATAAATACATCATGGATTATGTAGATTTGGATTATTCACTTGAGAGGAGGATGAAAAGCTTCAAGTGAACACAAATAGTTATGAGAAGCATAAGAGACCTCTTTAAATATGAAACCAAGGCTCTGAAAAACTTGTATTTGTATGTATATCATGTTAATAATATGCATTTGTTGTTTATCTATATTCTTTGTATTTTTGTGAGTCTAATAGTGGTATCAAATCTTGGTTGTTTGTCTCAATATAACTCCTCTCTACCATCTACTCATTGTTTAACTTGTCCATTTACCAATTCCATGTTGTAAAAACGCCTTTACATGTTTGTCTATATTTATTTATTTATTGTCATGTCTCTCTTATTATAGTAGCAATGCATTCATTCACTTGTTAGTGTGACAAACTAAGGTTTCATGTTTCCCTTAGCGTTACTCCACCAACCTAGCTATAACATATACCCTAGTATCACTACTTAGTGGTAACACATTCCCTGCTAATGTATTCCTTGGCCTTGCTCGAATTCATTCTACCGTGCAATAACATACCCATAAGAATGAAGACAATACCTACTTTGGTCATAAATGTGAGAGGTGTGTATCGTGAAGATAATTGATTACAGGGTATTCTATTACCTCTATAATTTCATGTTGAAAAATGAAGCAAGAAAGTATCAGTTTGATTTTGCCTTGGTCAAATTGAGAAAATTCGAATTTCCACATCAACAAACAACTTGGAGGCAGTTAACTTGTGCGACATGGCTCTTGTCACTCAATCAACTTAGTAAATTTAAGTTAGAGGGCTTGGAGTTCAGTTAAGCATGTGAGATTGCTAATTTATAGAAATCAAGGTTAGTTATTTCTAGTTTTTTCCAGTTAAACTAGTTCTATCAGTTGGAGGAACTAGTGGAAGGTCAGTTGTGTAGTGGGACAACAATGTAACTCAATGATCATCTAGTTAACTGATCAATTGGCCCAAAATAGCTAGTGCATGTAGAGGATTTGAGTTCCCTAGCTGTGGTGGAGATTCTAAGGTAGTGTAACATCAGTTGTAGACTAGCCTTGAGCGTACATGTGTTGCATGCAATTAAATGATCAACCTTGGGAATTACGCAATCAATTGGAGGAAAATTCCCAAATAATATGGGCCTAATTCCTCAGAAATTGCGCAAGGAAATAGGGGCTCAAGCAGAGGCAGAAATTGACTAAGTTTGGGTCATAAATTCTCACTGAGCATAGAGATAAGTTATTCACTTGTAGGTTGAGCTTATAGAGAGCTAGCAATTGTAATACATTATCTATTCATCTTATTAATGAAAGCAAGATTAAGGGGTTTTTACCAGTTTCTTTCCCCTAGAAAAATACTATGCATGTGTGTTATTTCTGATTGCATGTCTGAGATTGTTGTTCTAAATTGTGAACTAATTTTTGCAGAGTAGTAGAGTAGAATTGTGTCTCTTGATTTAGATTAAAATTTATTGAGCAATTTTAATTCTAAACCATATTTCTACATTTCAATTGGAGAAGAGATTTATTTATTTAATTATTTTCATTGAATGTTGACAAAATGTGAGAGCCAAGTATCATGAAATTAAGAGCCTAAAAGTGAATGCTGAAATTATGGTGAGATCCCTTTAGTTCACTTGGAATAGAAGTGAAATTTGAGCTCAAGAATGCCACCAAATCCATAAGAACAAACCCTCGATACATTTGGAGCTAAGGTAGTTAACGTGAGTCATGTCCGCATAACTCAAGTGGATGGCTAGGGGATATGACCATGGAGACTATCCTTGTCATCAATTTGTGGTTGGATGAGGTAGAGTCAAAGGCATGGATTGGTGGATCAACATGGAGATGTGTAGGAAAAACCACATTAGAACCAAGATTTGTGGGATTGTTATTGCTCAGTGGATGTTCACATCGCACTTAGGGTTTAAAAATAAAGATTATTTAGTTGTGTATTGACTTCCTATCCACAACTCAAAGTGCTTCAACTCCATCTGTTTTTTAGCCTTTGATTTGTCAATTATGATTGTGTTATACCAAATTCCGACAACAATAGTTCAAGAGACCAGCCTCAATTTCCACCTTGTGAGTTCTACAAGCTATTGCCCCGTGCATTTTGTGACTAAAGTTGTCTTGTGTATAGCTACAATCCTGTGACACTCCAACAAGTTCGACAATGTGACCAAGTTCTCCCTTAGATTCCATTCACCTAGTGTAAGGAAGTGACTTGTCATGTTTTGAATCCAAATATCACAAACAAACCCTTTAATTGATCAAACATGACCTGGGTATGCCCTCAAAATGGTCACCTTTGTGTCATGCAACTTTCATCGGAGGATTTTGTGTATCTAGTTGATGTAGTTAAAGGTGGAAACCTACTCATGAAAGCCTACAAACCTACTCTAGAATCTATGCATGCTACCAAGGTTGTTCATTATTGAAAACTTGAAAACAAATTGGAGCTCATGCTCGCCATCCAAAATTGAAGTATATTCTAGGTGTTGCACACAATTTCCCACTCTATGCAAATCTACATGATGAAAAGTTGAAAGTGTGTGAGACTTTACTTTAGTGGTACATGAACTGTGAAGTTCTTTATATCTTTCATCTTCTTTGTCATAAATTCTTATTTATTAGAAACTATGTATTCCATGTGTAAATTTTCATTCCAGTCATCAAAGGACTTAGAAGATGTTGCCTTGTTAGGAATTTGAATGAGTACTACAAGAGGTTCAAGGGAGGTTTTGAAGTTTTCCCAATCCTATTTGTAGGAAGGTGATTGTTACTATCAAGCATTTATGTTATTTAGAGAGGCTTATAAACCCTCGTTCTAGGTACACATTTTGTATTGGTCCCCAAATATTTGATGAAATATTAAGCTTTAATCCTAGTTAGTTGTATTGTTGGAGTTTATTAAAAGTGGTGCGAATCTAGTACCTTTTTACTGTAAGGGAACCTGAACCTGACATGTCTTTGCTTCATATTGGCATATTAGAATAGATCATTGTTAGTTGTTGTCATCAACATATTCTCCATTTGTTTTTTGCATGAAGGTTGAGCATTTTGGAAGCCTACTCTTCCTCTCTTCTTCTTCTCCTTTAATATTTTGAATATTGTACCCACAACTGCTACTCACACCTTCCTCACTACGATGAAATACAATTTTCAACATTTGGACAACATTGAAAAATGGCTCAAATTTATGAATTATTAGAGTGACTAAATGCTCTAATACACTCTATTGTTGACAATGTAGTCATAATTAACAAAACAAATCCCATTGATGTTTGAACCTATTTACAAAATTCACATAACAAAATCAAGTTTTTTAGATTGAATCTCAGCTCCAATGAGATGAATTACAACATAAGAATCAACATTTTGAACTAACTCTTGTTCAAAATAACTCTTTTTGAGTTTGAGTAATAATCATGTCAACAATTAACACATGATTAGATTAGTGATGCTAGTTTAGGTGCAATTTTAAATGAAGATGGGGTTTACCAAAAACAAGTTCATATTGCACTTCACAATCCCATCATTAGTCCTTGGAAACAAGTCATCAGCAATAAGCACATAATCAGTCTTGGATACGAATAGGAAGTGCTCTTTCACATTCTAGACTACTTTAAACCAATCCAAATTCAGAGTGTTAGGTTACTTCAGGATATCTCATCTTCACTTGCTCCACATGCACTTCATATTCTCAAATTCCAACATTGTCATTGAGTTTGCCACATGACATATCATTGTTTTTATCTTAACCCTTGTGAGTATCATGGAAAACACACTCATCAATCAGACATGCATTTCAAACACAAGATTCTGGCAAAAGAAAAGATTCAACTTGGATGGATTTCTTATTGGAAATAATTTTCAATAGCTAAGAAGATATACCAGTCATATGATAGTGTTCATTCCCCAGTATTGACATGTATTGTAATGGAAATATTTTCATCTTCTACCTTGTATCTGACAAGGGAGGAATTGATAATTAACTACTAGTTTTGAAAACATATTAAGTGAGTCGAAGCCACAAATAGAACTAAAGCCAATAGCTAGATATAGAGTCAAAGACATAGGCAAATATAAACTCATGCTCCATAAGCACCAGTTGGTTTTTAGGCTTCCTTAAACCACCACTCAATAGAAGACTTACTACTTTTGCTAGACAATAGCTTATGGTCAACTTCAAACCACCATTTCAATAGTTTGTGGTTGTGTTTAAACCATAATTAGGAAGTACTTCCATTTCATAGAAGACATCACCTTCTAGCCATATTTAGAATTGTTACAAAAATTACTTCGAGGCACGTTCTAGAGTTGGTGGTCAGCCTTAAATCAACACAGCAAGACAAAACTTCGACTTTTGCTACCCATTTGGTTTGTGGTCTTCCTTAACCCACCATATTCAAAGAGCACACCTAACCATTGGTTGATATCCACCTCTATATTTCAATTTTCTTGTTACACTCACATACACCACTTTGGATTTAGGGGAGGTGGGGTTGGGGCGATGTTGCAAACGTAATCCTCATGGATTATGTAAATTTGAATTATTCACTTGAGAAGAAGGTGAAAAGCCTCAAGTGAACATGAAAAGTCATGATAATCCTAAGAGACCTGTTGGAATATGAATCCAAGGATCATAAAAACTTGTCTTTATATGCATATCATGTTAATAATATGCATCTCATTCTTATCTATCTCTTATGTATGTTTGTGAGTGTTTCTAACCATTAGCATTGATCATTCTCGATAATACTCTTGATACTACCAACAAATTGATGGAATTGAGTAAACATCAAATGATTAAATTAATCTTAAACATGTGCATATGCATAATGTCGATCATTTGTAAGTTGTGTCACTATATAGAAACTAAAGAAGATAGACTCACATTGATTCTTTTTGTAATAATCTCTATACTTTCAACCAACCAAGTAAAGTGAGTAAATTTCAAATGATCAAATTAATTATTTCGAGAGACGCTCTACAACCTAATATGGGGGAAATGTTGCAGTGGTACGTTAAATGAAGCATTATATCATAAAATAATAATAAAAACCATAATTTGTGTGTGAGTATTTTCACATTTTGTCATGATGTTATTCATGTATTTTTGGACTGAAACGATTCATTATTATGCTCTTCTAGTCCTTGCTGATGAGTGGAGAGTCCACTCAAAATTTTAGACGTTTTAGAATATAACACAGTTTCAATCCAAAAACACACGAATAATAAAAACAATAATGTCATCTCAATTAAATTAGTAATAAAAATAATAAATATATTCAATTCAATTTGTTATATTGTAATTTTGTTTTTAATAATATAATTACAAACAATTTTTTGGAAAAAAAATCATAATATGCATATATATTTCAACAACATGTAATTAATAAACTTATAAAACTTGATAAATTTAATTAATAAAATAATATAATTAACAATAAGAATAAATCTATATATATAAAATGCAATATATATATATATATATATAATATATATAATTATTATAAATTAAGATCCATTTTACCGTATAAATAAAAAATATGATTCATATTTATAACCATTATTACTTTGGAATTTCATATTTTTTCCCTGAGCATAAAATATGGGAGGGGAGAGAGAGAGAAAAGATCCTATTAAAAAAAAAAATTATAAAAATTATAAATATGTCAAAGAAAAATGTGAAGTGCATATATATATGTAACTATACGTATTATTAGGGTTCTAATAAAAATTAAAAATAAGTTTTTTTTTTTTTTTTACATATAAATATGTGAATCCTCGATTGAGGTCTTGGGTTTTAGGACAATGGAGGGGGGGAGCTTGCCAACACTCTAGGATGAGAGACCTTGCTCTCTTGTTGTTTTGTTGTGTTTGTGATAAACCTCTGTAGCAGGTGGGACAATTCCTTTGGGTGACAATAAGTGAGGGGTTCGTATCCGATTGTGAAGACTCGTTGCCGTGTTGTAGATTGTGGGTTTCCTCGCTGGTGAGGGAGACGACTTTTTTCCATGGCTATAGCTTGACATGCACTGGAATTTTGGGAGGCTTAGCTTCTGGGTCGTGGCTCTCTAGATCAAACATTGGATGCTGAGCAACAACAAGGGGAAATGATGGAGGAATGTAGTGGAGGCACCACCTAGGGTGCTAAAGGCAACCACAGTGACATACATTGTAGGAGAAGGAGATGATAGCCTTCAACCGACTCTCACAACAACGCAGGTTCATGCATGGTGGGCTGGTCAGCATTGGGTAATCCTTTCTATGCCACAATTCCTTTGATTTTGACATTTTTTTCATTGGTTTTGATTCTATTAAGTGGGTGTTGGCATGTAGTGCTCTTAGCACAACGAGGGTGAGCAATGGTGTCGATGTTGTTGCCTCTCATTGGTTGTTGGGCCCCACTTGGAGTATTCTATTTTCTTGCCCTCAACCACTATTTTTCATTAGAAATTGTCACAAACCTCCTTGGAAATTTGTGCCTCCCCGAGTTCTACTTTTATTTGGTTTTCTCATCTTCAATCACTTTGCTTTCATAGTGTTTTGGGTGAGAATTCTATATTGGCCCTTGGTAATCCGGTGCAACATGTCCTGACAACAAATGCATTGTCGTTGGGGATTTGGGGGCAGAGGTCCATATGGTCGACTGCAAGCTGAAGCCTAGGCTCAAGATGCCAGAACCGCTTTTCACTCCACCACTCTTCTAGAAATTTGAGAGGATATCTGTCAACTTGAAGCCTTTAACACTAGTGACCGACAAGCTTATTTTGACTAAAAATTTCAAGCTAAGGTAGCCAATTGGGTTCTTGACCTTGAACACACCAAGGGAAGATGGAGCCAATACTTGAACTCCATTATCCTAAACTAACAGATGAGGGCACTCTTGGGTAGGGTCCTAAAGGTGAAACATGAAGATCCTAATGATATAACCTCTTCCTTTAATGAAACTAAACATATGCAACGATATCAACGCTCATGTCTCACTAGTTTGGATGCTCGACTTGTTCACCTAGAAAGCCATCTCTAATGTGATCTAAAACCTCTTGCAACAACTGTAACTAATGCTCACGATCTAGCCTCAGTTACTTCATCGGACTCTTGAAGTTATATATAGCCGCTTGACAGTTGTCTTTTACTTTCTGTAGTTTAGTTTATGTTAGTTGTCATGAACTTCATACTGATTGTGTTACCATTTTAAGTTATTTCATCTCTTGTCCATGGTCAACAACTCTGGTTGCCCATAAGGCAGATTGTGACTAGACGTAGCATGAAGAATGACATCTTTGTTGTTATATGAAGACATTTTGAGGCAATACAATGTAAATTCACGAAAAAAAAACATATAGAGATGTGGAATTTATATAATTATAAATAATCTATGTATTGAGGCTTCTGTGATCCATAATGTATTAAGCAAAGTCTTTTGGTAGAAATCACATAAAAGAAATTTTTGGCCGACGTGTTTCGAACCAACAAGTGTGGTTCATCATCAAGACCATGGTCTGCCTCTTCATCTAGTCCTAACGATGAACCACACTTGTTGGTTCGAAACGCATCGGCCAAAAATTTTCTTATGTGATTTCTACCGAAATACTTTGCTTAGTATAAATAATATTATTAGAAACAAAAATAGATTCACCTTAACTTCTGATCTAGCAAGCCTCGAGAGGAATCAAATTTTTTGAGGTGAAAAACTTTTCTCAAATTTTGCATTCATAAAAATCTAAAATTAAATTATTTAAAAAAATTTAATTTTTGACTTCATTATAAGAGACATGTATAGTGAAAATTAATTAAAAGATATATAATAATAAAGTATATTTCAAAACATATTATATATTATATATATATCAATTATCAACAACCGAAAAACCTATCATAACTCTAATGATGAAACTAACCATAGAAACACACACACACAATTTAATTAATAAACATATAGAAACCTTAATATTTATAATAATCTCTATTTATACATATCATTTATGCTATGTATATCATATTAATTTATTTATATTTTATATATATCACATTAAAAAATTAAATTATTATAGATCTATTTTAACTTTGGATTATTTATAATAATCTTTTCCTATATAGATACATATAATTTATGCTATGTATATCATATTATTCTCTTTATATTTTATGTATATCGCATGTCAAAATTAAATTATCATTGATTTATTTTACTTGAGTTCCAATCTTTCGAGGTATAATTTTTTTATATAAGTTTTGCATTTAAAAAGAGTTTTGCATCTTCGGAGATTTAATTTATCTTGACATTTGATAGATCCAAAGTTAAGATGTGTCTA
>APFE031702917.1:89330-103067 GCA_000404065.3 Pinus taeda
ATTAATAATATTATTATAGAGATTATCAATATTAAAATCATTATTTTAATATTTTGAAGTCACTTATAATTCGATATATTAATTTCTATGATAATAATTTTAATCTAATGTTTTAATATCTATAAAAATAAAAAGACTAAGATTGGAAGGAGGAAAACTAAGATTGGAAAGATAATTTTAGCTTAATTTTGAACACAAATTTTTACACTACTTCCAAAATAACTTAAATACCGAATTTGACAAGCTGAGGCTACTTGTACACAATCATCGGAAGATTGAAAGAAAAACATGCATCGGCCGCAAAGCAGCCCTATACAGAAAACAGTAGGGTCTGTTTTACTGGTACCGACATTCTAAATATCTTCCTTGTGTGAATCTAAAGCCATGAATATTCATTGGCTAATCCTTAGCATTTGTTCTCGCAAGATATGGTCATTGTCTTCCATCCAAATTTCTATGTAAAATATACACCACAAATTGTTAGAAGTGCAAGGCTTAATCCATTTGTACATGTGCATTTTGCAATAATAATGATTGTTGGCTATACCCAAATGAATATACTGGCAGACTAAACACTGGCATGCCATCCAGAGGAGAAAGATTTAGCTTTCTTACATGCCCAAAAGAAAGGGGTTGGTTTATTTGAAGACATCTTGAAACATCAGTTTTGTATGTCTTTATGGTTAACCATAAAAGAATGCAATTCACTATTAATCTATCCAAATTTTGACAAACATATTAAGAATCTCAGAGTTTAAACTTCTGTGATTCAAATTCATTTTAGTTTTATCTTTCGGAAACGTCACATATCGATAATCTTTGTGATGTATCCAGAAGATAAAACTCAATAAATCTTTGTGATGTATCCAGAAGATAAAACTCAGGTATTAAAAATCTTTAAATGATCCACGTTTCATGTTCTCAGAGAAAATTTTCCATCTAGCAAATTTAAAGTTCTCACATCCACCAATAGTCAAGTGCATGGAAAAAGTTGTTAGTGGAAACTCAACAAGGTGAGATGGAAGAACTTCTATTATCATATTATCAACCCTGTTCAAGGGAAGACACTCTCTAAGCCACTTTGAGGGGACAACTCCAAATACAATACAACAATATATCGATGATATCCCACAAGTACATACAATCGACTTTATATAGAGGGAAGGTAGGTGAACATGCATCCCCTTGTGATAACATGTGGAGGGGATGTGCATTCCCTTGTGACGACATGTCGAGGGGGAAAAATTTACTAATAAGAGTGTCAAGTAGGAGAATGTAAGGCACTAATAAGAGTGAACCAAGCTAGAAGAAAGTATGTAAGGGATATACAAGATGTTCCACTCATGTACATTATCAAAAGATAGTAAAATTTTTAGGAAGTTGTTGATGCAATTGTATCTGTAGATTGTTTACAAGCTTGCATCACTGAAAAACAAAATTCCTTTACAATTTTGTTGAACTCTAGTAGCCTCTATTAGGAGTTTCTTTCCTTTGCCTCTATTAGGAGTTTCTTTCCTTTGGCCTTGGATGGTAGGGGAGTAGGGCTAGCTAGTTTGGTCGCCCCTCTGGATCATACAACCACGTTCCCTTAGCCTTAGTACTCCCCCTTGGAGATATCATTCACATGAGCATTTTCCCTTTCACAGTGATTGACCACTACAACAATGAGCTTGTACCTAGGTTCCCACCCCCCAGCCCTGCCCTACCTTTGATCATTAGGGCTTGCAGGATCTAACATATTCTTTCCCTCCCTTGCATAGCATTGACATCCCTAGTCTTGATTTCTCTTATTGTGTTAGGGCATCCATACTCTATACTAGTGTTCCACGTAGATATGCCCACTAGGGTGGGGGGAGTGCTCCCCACGTTTCCCACACTTTGAGGATGGGGGCCTCTGGTGAAATGTTTTCCCATGTACCCCTTTGGTAGAAACTTGGGGAAGTGCATGGGTAAAGGTTTCCTCAATGTGAGGGATACTTTTTCCCAAAAGGGGGATGTCTCTCCCCCGGGTTAACATGTTAATATTAATACAACATAGATTTTATAGAAAAACGATTTGAGCCCCAATGGTTAGCTCATGTGGTTGAACAATCATCCCAAGACATGTCGCTGATGGAGAGGACATAAGTCACAAGTTAAAACCCTATCAAGCACCTCTAGGGTACCAAGGCTGAGGTTTACTGTTCAAGATGATATTTGTGTGATGAAGTTCCAGTTGGTGGCCAAGGCATATCAGCTTGCACTGAGGGTTGAAGAAATGTTAGCAAGGAGATAACAAGCCTGGAGAGGAAAAGAAGCCAAACAACTGAAATGGGGCCAGCCAAATGAGAAGAGTAATTAAGATGTTGGTGTCAATAATGCTGGAAGAGGCAACAATGGTTAAAGAGGAAGAGGATGTGGAAGAGGCTGAGGTAGAGGGAGCATATTTCTGGTACTTGTTTCAAGTGTCAAGCACAAAGGCATCGAACATACAAATACTCAAAGATCTTGAGTGGTTGAAGAAATTGAGATGAAAGAGCACATGTTAGAGAGGCAGCAAGAACAAGGAGAAATCCTGATGTTACAAAGAATATTGTTGGTTCACTGGAGGGATGGGTCTAATTTTGGAAAAAATGGTATGAGCTGTAGTGCCAACAGAGATTGGCTGATTTGGAAGGCCATATTTGATGCTTTTCTGCCAATCCTTGGAGCAAATTTGCAAAATGCTCACGATCAATTCGCTAGGTGAGTCTGGTGCAGGAACATCTATTTGTAGCTGGCAATCCCACATCACCAAAAAAAAATATAAATATTTCCTTTTCCAGTTTCATTGAATTCCAGTAGCAGGTTAATCAGGGCTCAGTGTTAGATAGTATCAGGCTTCAGATTTCTTTACAAGGTATCCTCTTCCAAAGTGGCAGGATAACTGAAAGGTCCACATAGAAGAGATCAAGTGTAGAATCAGGAGGCTGTTGGCAAGGCCCCACCTGGCTGCTGGTAATTGCTGGTAATCTGCTGATCAACTTCAATGAGTAGAATTCATGGACGTTCAGAGCCTGTGAAAGGAGCATTCATACTGATCGAATGAGGGGGGGAGTTGGGGGACGTCGAAAGATAGCTTGAAGATTAGTTTGGGGGCTTAGGAACAGGTCTTTATTCTATGTATTATAATTATAGGAATAGGAATTTTTATTTTATGTTGTATAATTTATTATTGATTGGACGAGATGCTTTCCCAATACATGGATATATTTCCGCGTTTTTTTTTCTTGCTTAATATATTTTATAACTTATTCTTTATGGAGTCTAGATTAGAAATCTTCTATTCAACAAAGTGAAAAGGAAGCAACCTCTAATATATGGGTTGGAAATAAGTGTTTAGAATGCTTAAATTGTTTGCTTCCTAGGCATATTTTTTTTCAAGATTGCATGTAAATGTGTGAAACTGCTGATCCATTTTACGAGTTCTAAAGAAATTGCTATTTTACATTTCCCTACTATGTGGCTAATAATCTACAACTTGGAATGAAAAAGAATATCATTTCTGAGTGATTAATGCTCATATTCAGTGCTTGAGCTGTCGCTAAGGATGTTAAGGTAAAGCAGGGGGTCCATACCAAAATACAATATCCTAAGAGTAGTTGGCCAGACTTACTTTGTGGGATTAATGATTTGATAATGAGAACATTCACATGCGAGCTTCATGGGGCATTTTGTGTAGGAATACATCAGTGAAGGTACTGATAGACAATTGGGCCAATCCGTATCAGCTCTCAGGAACTCAAGTGATGCACCATTTGATCCCCGAGGAGCAAGCTCAAAATAGCGAATTTAAAAAGTATATGAGAAGGAACAGAAAATTCAAAAAACTCTCAAAATATATGGGAAATTTAAAGGCTAAATACTGAACTTATGCCGGAGACACTGATCAGATGGTCTAATTGAGAAGCAACAGCTTGAAGAACCCATGCTGAAATTGTAGTTTCTAATCTTTTGAATTAATTCCTACTTTATGCTATTAAGTAGCAATAACATTCAAGCCCCCGGTACAAGGGAAAATTAAGCCATTAGCATTGGAAAAGACTAGAATATTCAGGGATACGTTATAATTTTTTATTATGAGACAACACTGGGAGGAAGCCTCTAGCATGACAGAAATATTATAAACAAAGAGCCACATTTCATAATTACTCCATACTACTGCCAATTTGTTTGCAGTATGATGAATAAAGTTGTTTGATTATATTATGCTGCTTGAATGTACTATGTCTAAATTTTGGTAACACCCCTAGAATAGAAATGTATGCAGGCTATTGTAATTTTGAACCATATGTGTGTCCTATTGTTTACGAATTCTGGGTAGCCAACTTCAATTGGAAGATTAAAATTTAAAACACCTTTTGGAATATTATTTGAGATTGAACGTGTTTACAGAAGTTTACAAAAGCTTTTAGGACAAACTTTTGGAGGTACTTATTGTCTGGTGCATTGTGATTAGACTCCTCTGAGTCTGAGTCAACCCCTGAGTTTGACTCTGCTCTTCCTCCCTGCATGACTTGGCCTGGCTTTTGTAAATTTTAGCTAGCTTGTTTTCGATACCATACCACAAAGTGAATGGTTAGGAATCAAACCCAAGACCTGCTGTTGGCCTGCAGGTTGCTTTAACACTGAGTTGCATCCCCTTTCATATTTGGGCACCCATTCTGGTTTGATTCATGGTGTAGGTTGCTAACCTCCATGTATAGACGGCAACCATAGTTTTGGTGTGCCAAAACTTGAAAGGCTACATATATAAAAAGGTCGTGATACAAGTATTGGAAGGATGAGAGAGATACGATAAGAAAATATAATTTTATCAATTTCCAGCAAATGTTCACAAAAGTAGGTTAATGGCTTAGCACAAGAGGTTAGTTCAATTGGTTGACACCAATGTTGTTGGGCATTTGGTTAATTCTTTGCTGATGGGTGCTTGATTGAATCCCCTAGATTAGGCTTACTAGTCTATGCCATCCATAAATGTTGGGAAGCATCCCTTGGGTTTCAGGTATCACAACAAGGCTTTTCTTGGAAAAAAAGAAATGTAGGTCAATGGGGCTAAAAGATACAATCAGTGACATAAGTTATAATGAGGGAATGCGAAAGCAATTCTTTGATATACACAAAATTTTGAAAATCTTAGCTCATGATGATCTACTAAATACCTAGCTAATAAAGCTAACAATGTTAATGAGAAAATCATGATAAGTAAAGTATGTGTACATATAGGGATGTGAAAATTTTAGTGCAGTGACATAAGAGGCCACTCGATGTTGAAATTGATGCTAAGAAAGAGGATATGATATAAATAAATGTTGGATGACTATTGAGTATAAGTGTGGAGGTCAAGTCTCACTTTGTGTCATTAATGGTCGAGAAATTGCTTATGTAGTGACGATGATGTCATATGGGGTGTGACTGAGCGTGAGGGGTCTTGATTTTATGATATTGGGAGGTGTTAACCCCTAGATTTGCCCCTTTACAAGTGTGGAGGGTTAGCGAACAACACATTTCATTAGGTTGGTATTTAGAGGCATTTTAGATAAAATTTTGCTTGAGCTTGGGGTGGTACCATAGAGTTTAGGTATGGGATTGGTTCAATGATGTGATCTTGATTGAACGATGGATATTGCACATGTTTTCATTATATTGGAGAGAGTTACTATTTTTGACAGTGCTCCTACATTTTAGGAGACAAGGTTTTGAGGCTCGCAAGACATCATGGATATTACATTTGGAGTCCTTATGAGCTCGAGTCCGATGAGCTTCTCCTGGGTGAGACGCATGGCACTTTCTATTTTTGGTAGGTTGGGTTCAGAGACTTGCATGTTGGTGATGATGGTATATTTGAGATCCTTGTGAGTTCATGATTTCGGTGAGCTACTTTTAGGTGACATGCAAGACAATGCTCTTTTCAACAGGGATTACATTATATATATGATCACATATTCAGACTACTTGCTAAAATTCAAGTACAATGAGTGTAGTTTCACTGACATTTGAGCTCTTTATAATTTTAGCAGTGCCTATTTTAGGCATACTGTGTTTGGCAAGGTTACCCTAGTTGTTTAAGACAATTTCTACATTTTCCTATATTTTAGGGTGGTTGCTATTCTGGGCATGTCTACTTATTGCAGGTCTATTTATAGCAAGATGACACGTGTTAGTTTTTGGGTGAGACATATGGTAGTTCCTCTGATAGATAAGTGGCAGAATCTAGACACACATGAGTTTGTAGTGATGCAACAAGTGCATGAATTAATTGAAGTCCATTGGGAGTGCATGCATAGATGTAAGAGTGAGTTGGCACCTTTCGGGAGTTAACTAAGTTGCATGCATGTATGGGTGAGATGACTAAGCATGTGGTTGAGTTAACTAGGCACATGCCATCTCTCTTTCCTCTTCACATTATTTGATCATCAATTGAACTCAAAAAATCTATATTGGACTAGTTCGAATGCTTTGCCTCACTCAACCTCTCACTTAGTCAACAAAGCGCATGCCTCTCTCTCTCGCGCTTCGCTTCATCCATTAGTTCATTGAAGAGCATCTCAAGAGAATGAAGGCCCGTGGGGAAGGATTCCAATAGATCTAAAGTGCATAGGCAATCTTCTTCACTTCAACTCCAATGAGTTAATACATGACTCCTTTGTATCATCTAGGTTATTACTGTGCATATGTAGTGGATCGAAGAGCATGAGGGAGGAAGATTTTAGTTCATGGATACTCCACTCCACTCATTCAACAAGTGATCATAACTCTTCTACGATCAAACTCGTTGATCCGTCAACTGCCGTGAATATTCCACTGGGTAGTTTGTCAAAACAGATCTACTAACATATAATGAAAATCCGAAATCCACAGTATGAAGATTATTTTTTCATTAGATTTATGGGTTTGTTAATCATTGGTTATGCTATGAAATACATAAAATAGAGAACAAACACAAATATAATCACTCACAACGAAAATAACACAAGATATGACTTGGGAAACCCCTTTGAGAGAAAACCCAACTAGAAGGTGAAGTTGCTTTGTTGTCTCATTTGCTAAATGGAAATGGGTGCAAGTACAAAGGAGTGAGACATGTGGCCCTTGGGCTGCTGTAGTACACAAACCCTCTTGGTTTGCTCTCTCTCCATCCACTCTCAGCTACTCTACTCAACTATGGAACAAAATGCACGAATAGAATGGAACATCTTTTCCTCCTTATGGCCTAGTTATAAAATAGCTCGATATCCTACTAGTGGTTAAGTTTGACTCCTTCAACTCTTTACTTAAGTTACAAATTTGATCCTTTTAGAGTCTTCTTCATCATGATCGTGTGGCTAGCCCATTTTCCATGAATAATGAGGGTTGACGTGGCATACTCTTGAATCATGGTGGTTAAAATAGGGAGGTCAACTTTTGGGTGGCATGACTTTTGCATACAAACTTTGATTGAGACAATTCTTGCATCATTGGAAAAGTATCTATGTGTAAAATAATTCGAGGGCATGTCGTGTTTAAGTGGAAAAGTTTTACTCCCAAAAAACATTGCTTGATGCCTCAAACTGCTTTTAGAAGGTATCGAGCCCCGATTTGCCAAACTGGGACTCGTCAATAAAAATGGTCTTGTGAGCTGAATCCTCCAATTTTTCTACTTTGAAAACGTCAAAATGGATGACAAATAATATAATGATCCAATTCGGATCACTCATCAATGCGCATGGGTTAGAGGAAGAGTCTTGCATGGGTAATTCAACCTCATTGATCATTAAAAGGAGGAAGTTGCTCTTGTTTTGAGGGGGGGTTTCTTCTTCAGTAGTAGCAATGTATTTAGTGATTCTAACTCTTTTATCTAGCTTCTACTTTCTTGTGCAAGAAAACATCATTGTATTGGTTCTATATTTGTCTCCTTAGTACAATCAACTTCTTGGTATATGTAGAATAAAGCATTGTCATGCCTTTATTTGGCTTTCAAAGCTTGTTGGTCTTTTGATGCTTTCTTGTGCATGTTTTAGAAGTTTTTAGGCCTTTATCTTGGTAACATATCTGCCATATAAAATGATTTTCTTCTCAATTTTCTTTCACCATTTAATGCTAACATTGAGGGACATTCCACCATTATTTATAAAACATTTTTATAATCCCTTCGGTAGCTTGATGATTGATCACATACCAAAGGAATTTTTTTTTTTTTTTTTTTTTGGTTGTCTTGTTTCTTGTTCTTCTTCTTTTGTTTATTTCGCAGAATTATAGGGAAAGCAATGCATGCAAGTTCGGGGACACTGACCCTATGGTTAAAAAGCACCAACTCAAATGGATAGAGGAATTTACATGTGATATTAGAGAGATTCTTCTAAATGTTGCACTAAAATTTCCACCGTAAGTTCATCAAGTTAGTCACTTCTCTGTGGAGTGGATTTATATGCTAACAAAATGGCGTTGTTGTTGGGGATCGTCGTTAATCCTAGGTAATTCTAATAATGTTAGTGATTTTTTGTTTAAATTGCTATATTTTATTTTACTCACCTAGTGGCTCCATTGCAGGTAGGGTTGAATTATATCGGTTGACAAGAGGAAATCCTCGCTATTCAACCATACACAAGGGTTTGTTTTAGGCCTTAATTTGAAAATTTTCAACTATTGCATCAATTGGAAATTATTCTTCTAACTGTAAATTAATTAACTGTTTATTTGCCTTCACAAACAACGAATAATTCACAACTGCAATTTTCACCAAATTAAATTCTGTGGAAGGTAAACTGGAAACTAACAAAACACTGGTGCACACACACAAATATGACACTGTGATTTTTGGACAGAAGTCCCCGGAAAAACCCAACTTGGGAAAACCGGTGTAGCAACTATGGGTTTTTATTATTAAGCAACAGTGAGAAAATTATGAGTACAACTAGATGCCCAAACTGGCAATCCACTACATGAAAACTAGCCACAAAAATTAGTGAGACAAATTTTGTCTCACCCAACATTGATCTAGCTTCTAAACTAGCTCCAAATGGGCTCCACGAAACCCCTGCGCCATTCTTTGTGTCAAATCTGCGCAAGCACTTGTACGCTTTGCATGGAACTGCAACTGATCAAGCCGTCTACCCAGTCCAACCTTTGAGAATGACTCGCTGGCCTCTTATGGAAATTCTCCTAGCCTCCAGCAACTAAATCGACCCTCTGTTTGGCCAAATCGAACTCTACCTTTGAAGCTTTTGCCCCAACACTGCGTAGCCTCATTGAGGAAACTCGGCCCTCCTGTAGCTGACTCTTTAGAACTGGAAATTTTCCTTTGGATTCATTGTCTCTGCCCCTCTTTGATTCCCTTCTCTGGCTTGAACTCTTCTGGTAACTGTTGCCGCTCTCTGGAAAATCGAATTGCCCAAGGAAATCGATCTCAAGTGTGTGTTCTCCATCTACCCGTCAACTAGTTATAGTCTCTTGTTGGGACTCCAACAACTAAGATTAAATCTTACTCAAGGGTTGAGATTATTTCCTTGTCGATCCGTGTGAGTTTCTAGATGATTCACACATTTCTCGATTAATACTGATTAATTAACCCCTTTTCCTAAGTTTAGACTTAGGAAATATTTAAAAATAGGCTAATAATCTAATTGAGACTCTTCTAGGTGGAATTTTCAAAAACAATTTATGGGTTACAAAGAACTCTTGTGTTTTAACCTCTCCACAAAGTTTCGAGACTAGAACACCTTCAATGCTACGAAAACTAACACTCCCTCTTAGCGAGGAAGGTGTTCTAGTGTTGCACTATTGCTACAACACTCTGTCTTTGTATCACCCTTTACACGCTGCTGATGTTTGGCTATTGTCACTCCATGCCACTTCACACCAACCACTGCGCAACTTTGATTTTGCATTTGTGCTATTGTTGATGCTGCTATATTGTTTCCAACTTTGCATCAGCACTGCAAATCCCTCTCAACTGTTGTTGCTAATACTGCAACTACTACAAATAACTGCTAGTAGCCTCTGCACTGTTCACTGAGGAATTTATGCTGCTGTTGACTCTGCTACTAAGCCTCCTCCTCAGTTGTCAACACTGCTCTGCGCTTCTCATCACCTCATTGCAACTAGTCTACAACTATCACTCTGGAATATGACTACATCAACTGACACTGATGAATCTTGCTATTATAGGCCCCTGTAACAAGGTAATGATCCACGAGGAGGACACCTCAATGGACCTTGCCCAACCTTTGCGTTGCTTTGGGACTATAGCTCAATATCACCCCACCTCTCTCTTGGAGATATAGTTGCAAACATGGCGAAATATTCCTCCATCTTGGAAGACAACTTGTCTATCTCTGCAGACGCTATCACCTAGTCCTGCTTCTCCTGCTTGTCCTTCTTTTTGAGAGGACATTGGGTACTGTAGTGGCCAAACTCGCCACACCTAAAGCACTTTACCTTGGATAGGTCCTTTTTCTTCTTCTTCTCCCCTTGTCCCTGATTGGGACCCTTTGATGCTAGGGCCACATTCTCCTCTTCCTTCTCACCCTTCGTGCCCTCGTTGTTTCTTCCGTTGATAGTGCTCTTTATTAGAGCTCGCCTCATCCCCTGTTGTTGTAGGTCTGACCACATCTTGTCCCATCTAGGCAATGTGTCTTGGCCCAATATACTTTGGACAAAGACTTGCCATTCCACTGAGACATTGTTTAGTGCCAATCGTACAAGCTTCGTCGTTTGAGGTGCCTCCCTAACGACTACAAGCTAGTCAGAAACCTCCTGAATCCTAGTGAGGAAGGGATCTATGCCTTCACCTTTATGCATCCTGATGCTTCTCAACTTCTCTTGTAGGAACATCTTCCATTGCTTGAAAATATTCTGCTATAGCTGGTTAAGAATGTTCCACATTTCCTTGGCAGTATTCTTGCTAGACATATGTGAGATTATATGGTCCTGGACTGCATCCACTTTGCCTTCACCATCTCTCTCCAGTATTCCTTCAACTGATCTCCATCCTGAGGAATTGCCACTACGTTATCTACATAGGCTTTCAGACCATATTCATCCAGTAGGAAGGACATTCTAGCCTTCCAGATGACAAAGTTGGAGGCTCCCTCCAACCTATCTTGATCTCTAAGTCCAGTGGTGGCTATCTTTGAATCTGAACAAAATCCCTCTGCATGGTTGTTGAGTTTGCTATTCGCACTCCCTTCTAGAGTAAGAAAAACTACCTGTAGCAACTAGGAAAATCAAATTTCTAGGCTAGAAACCCTCAAAGAGAAATTTCCCTCTATGTGTGTATTTCCTCTTCCACTCGACGCTGGTTCTATTGCTGCAGAACCCTTCTGTGCCCAAACAAAGAATCTGCTTAGCGAAAATATGAGCTACAACTGCCCTTTTGCCTGGTTGAATCACTCAAACTAGCAAGCCAGATTTTTCTTCCAACCTGCACTGAAATATTGAACTTGCTCAAGCAACTTGTACTACCTGGCTTAGGCTTTGCGCAACCACCAAAATATCGTCCTATTGCTCCTTTTGAACAACAAATTTCTGCTTTCGCTTCTAAGCTTCCCCGCCTAATCAAAATCGCTCTCATACCAACTGAAAAATTACAATTATTGCAACAACTGGAAATCATTCCTCTAACTGTAAATTAATTAACCCTAAATACATGAAAGAGGTTTACTCAATCCCTTAAGCAAAGAAATCAAGAGAATGTTGTAGATGTTAAACACAATCATTCGCGCTCTTTAGTTATCGCTGAACATGCTGAGAAAACTAAACACCATGTTTGCATTGAGAATTCCCATGTCATCGCGAGGATTGATCACTTCCATCATAGGAAGTTAAGGGAAGCCATCGAGATTGAGAAGCATTTGGTTAATCTCAACAAAGACGATGGTTGGAAATTGAGTAGGAGTTGGATTCCTGCTCTCTCTTCTTGAGTGTTTCTCCATCCCCTCCCCCACCCTTTCTTTTTTTAATTTTCACGTATATATTTTATTATTGTAATAATATAATGTTATTTAGACTTATTTTATAATAAAATATATAATACCTATTTTATAATAAATTAATTTTATTTGATTTAATTCCTTTTTTTTTCATATGTGGTTCAGAGTCATTGAGTGGTAGCTACATCCACGGGTAATAATCCAGGTAGATCCACCTGAAGGGATCAACCTGTCGACTTATCTGGTTGGGCCTAACCCCAAGGGCGTCGAGGAGATTTGACTCCGTGACCTCCCAATTGGCAAGGTACTTAGCAACAGGAACTCGACCAATTGAGCTATCCCCTGGGGCTAATATAATTCCTTTTTTTCTCATTATACTTATTTTTCTTCCAGTTTTATTTACCATTTTCCTTCTTGTCCTTTTCCATTTTATATCTTTAATTTTATTTATTTAGTTATTATATATTTTTAAGAGTTTCCTTAACTAACCATTGGATTCTTGGGATTTTTTGATATTTATAAATAATATATTGACCTTTTATTGAAGTTTTATTTTTAAAAAATATAAAAATATATTGACCAATCCCAATCCAATGTTCAATTTTTTATATTATGCTCATATAATGTTATTTAGAATTAGTATAATAAAATAAATAAATCACTTTTAAATAAATTAATTAATATGATTACTCTTTTTTATATGTGGTTCATAGTCACTGGGTGGCAGCTACATCCACGGGTAATAATCTAGGTAGATCCACCCGAAGGGATCTACTCGTCAACTTATCTGGTCGGGCCTAACCCAAAGGGCGTCAAGGAGATTTGACCCCTGACTTCCCAATTGGCAAGGTACTTAGCAACAGGAACTCAACCAATTGAGCTATCTCTTGGGGCTAATTTAATTCCTTTCTTCTCATTATACTTATTTTTCTTCTAGTTTTCTTTACCATTTTCCTTCTTGTTCCTTTCCATTTTATAGCTTTAATTTGTATTTATTTATTATTTATTTTATTTATATTTTTTTAAGAGTTTCCTTAACTAACCGTTGGATTATTGGGGATTTTTTGTGTCAGGCCAGGCAATAACTCCTCAAAGCAAAATTGATTTGCATATCATATTCCTTCAGGTTGGTCTTCATTATATACATGAGGGAGAGACTGTTCACTTCATCTCCCGATGACTGTTTATATTACTTATTTATTTATTTACATTATATTCACCCAATCTTGATGATTAGGTGTCAACATTCCCCTCCTTAATCTGAAGGGATGTTGGTGAGTCCAAGCATCATTCTGAATCGTTCAAGCTTTTCTCTTCCAAGCGCTTTGGTGAATATGTCTGCAATTTGCTCATTAGTGGAACAATGACGAAGATGGATTGTTTTGGCCTCAACATGATGTCGAATCAGAGGATATTTAGTATTGATGTGCTTTGTTCGATCATGGAACTTTGGGTTCTTGGCCAACTTCATTGCAGAGGTATTGTCAATCATGAGTGGAGTTGATTGTACTTGTTTCCTGCAAATCTTCAAGAATTTTCCTGAGCCACACAATTTCTTTTGTTGCTTCAAATGCTGCCACCTATTCTGCTTCTGTTGTGGAATCTATTGGAACTGATTGTTTGCGTGATCTCCAGGAGACAATTCCTGATCCAAGACGCATAGCATATCTTGAAGTAGATACCCCGGTTTCTTTGTCTCCATCGAAGTCTGAATTAGAGTATCCAATCAAGCTGAAGTCATCCACCTGTGTATACTTGATTCCAAAGTCTTGAGTTCCCTTCAAGTACCTTAGAACTCTTTTTGCAGCAG